>CAKNXH010002444.1:161609-190455 GCA_932178445.1 Andricus quercusramuli
TGCTCTGCAAATTTCAAAGAATTAATTATTATTTAAACAATTTTGATGAACAAATTGAGAGTTTGACCATTTTTCAACGAGTAGGCTCAATTTGTTTACGGAATCAATAAAAAATGTTTTTTAAATAACTCTTTCCTATGTATGATACTTTGGAGATTTACAATAATTATTAATTATTTAAACATGTTTATCAACATAAGCAGAATGTAGCTATTTTCTAATGAATAGGCACAATTTGTTTACAGAGTCAACTAACATTGTCTTTCCGATGACTCTTTACTATGTTTTGTAAATTTACAAGAATCAATCATTATTTAAACAATTTAGATTTAAAAATTTAGAGTTTGGCTATTTTTCAACGAATAGGCTCAATTTTGTACAGGATGAGATAAGAATATCTTTCCGGTGATATATTTCTATAATGCTCTGCAAATTTCAAAGAATTAATTATTATTTAAACAATTTTTATAAACAAATTGAGAGTTTGACCATTTTTCAATGAGTAGGCTCAATTTGTTTACAGAAGCAAGAAAGTACATATTTTCAATAAGACTTTCCTACATTACGTTGCACTTTTGCAATTATTATTATTTATTCAAACATTTTTCATAAACATAATTAGAGTTTGGGTATTTTTCAAGGAATAGAAACAATTTGTTCACGGATTCAACTAACAATGTCTTTCTGATGACTCTATTCTATGTTGCTTTGTCAATTTACAAGAATTATTAATTATTTAAACAATTCACATGAACAAATTCAGAGTTTGGTTATTTATCAACCAACAGACTACATTTTCTCAGAGAATTAATCAACTAAGAATATATTTTCGATAACTTTTTTATGTGATACTTTTTAAATTCACAAGTATTATTAATTATTTGAAGAATTTTTATCAGCAAATCGGAGGCAACTAAGAATGTCTTTTCGAAGACTATTTCCTAACATACTTTGCAAATTTATAATAATTATTAATCATTTAAATAATTTTCATAAACATTCAGAGTTTGTCTGCTTTCAAATAAGAATTTCGTACATTACTTTCCACATTCACAATAATTATTCATTATTTAAATATTTTTCATAAACATATTCAAAGTTTGCGTATTTTTCAAAAGGAATTCCTTTTAAAAGGAAAAAGTTGACTCCTTACGGAGTCAACTAAGATTGTCTTTTCTTTTCTATGTTGTTTTATAAATTCACAAGAAAATTTAAATATTTAAACAAACATAAGAAAAATCAGAATTTGGTTATTTTACAAGGAATATTTTTTTATATTATTATTATATTATTTTATTTATTATTAATATTATTTTTCTTATTTTCAACGAATTTTTTTACAGAATTAACTAAGAATATCTTTCCGATGACTTCATTATGTTCTTCAAGTTTCCAAGATTTATTAATTATTTAAAATATTTTAATGAGCAAATTATGAGTTTGGCAATTTGTCGAAAAAACCCTCCCGTCAAACCTCCTGCTCGACATTAATTAAAACCGAGGTTAAAACGTTAGCGAATACACAACACTGTCGTACAAGTCGCAGAATATGTCATCCATCCGAGTGCTAATGCTCGCTGTAAATGGCTTGACATCTGGACTCTTCTCGAGTCGAGATTATTTACTGTGTATTACTATGAAAATTTGTACGCGCCGACATTTTATAGGTTTTTTTCCAAAGTTGCATGAAAATGTTTAGAGTTACAAAATTATTTATTCTGCACCGTGAGAGGGTATCCATGCGAAGCCGTGTACAAATCAAAATTATTGAAGTAAAAATTAATTTCATGGTATTTTATTGAACTTCATTTCCAAATAAAATAATTAAAGGTGAACAAGTTGGTCGCGCGCGGAGCGCGCGTATGATGCTCTAGTAGGTATTAAATTATGAGCTAAATAATTTCCTATTGATTAAAAAAACAATAATGTCAATTGAGGATAGCCGTGAACATATAAATCTTGATAAACAAGTTTAATAATAATTTTAATATTGAGGTTAGGTTTCACTGATTTACTTACTTGCATTTCCGTCTCGTAAATATGGTATTCTGGTTATCGCACGGTGTTTCTGAACCCACAGGGTGCTTTTACACTTTGGCATTATTTATTGAAACCTCATACATTTATCACACTTAAAATTTAATTCAAAATTAAATAGCTGTCAAAACTGCACACAAGTCATTCGCTACTTCCCAACACACATACTAGGTGTCGTTATAGGCTGTAACCCGGCCACCGGGTCTGACACGATGCTGAAACCACGAAATATACCCTATCCGGGACAGACCGGACCAACCCGATCAGGGCCCGATCGGTAAAATGGAACCAGTATGGCGATTTCTGCATGGGTATATATACCCTAACTGTGCCTTTGTTTTGAAATGTTCACTATGGAAAGGCCTTAAAAAAATAAGCTGTGGATGAATAATATTGTATTATACGATTGTGCAATAATTATTTCCCAAAGATTTTTTGTTACTTTTGTAAAACAGTGCAAGCGAAGTCATAATTAATTTGTAAGATTTTAGTTGTTGAAATTATTATACAGAGAAATATATGAGTTCGAATCGTTTAAAAATTCGTCATCAAATTTCCCCGCTTTAATTAGGGTTTTCCCAGAATTTAAATCCAACAGTGAATGCTCGTTTTCATTATTATTCATTTTCAATGGTATATTTGATAAATTCAAGAAAAGTTTTTACTAGTAACATTCAACATCCAAGAATTCGTTACTCGGCGCTGCGTCGAAAATTTCAAAACAAAGGCACTAGACGGTTTGGTTACATTCTTTAACACTGTAAAGAAGAAAACAAAGTAAAAGGTGGAAAAAATTGCGAAGGGAGAAATTTTCTGCTTTTTAATAAATGCTAATTCACTGAAAACAATAGAAAGTGAAAAAAATATAAAGCAGTCGTATTTCTATCACTTGGGGGCAAGAGGCAGGTTTTACAGTATTTAATTATTATTAAAAAATCGCGTCCTTTATATAGGCGAGTACCGGCGAGAGTACAAGCGAGCGTTGAGAAGCGCTTGCCAGCATCGTAGACGGCGTCGTGTGTTTTATTACATAATGGATGTTTCCGTCATTTTTTAATGAATCGATCTAAAAATTCCCAGAAATTTTACTTCAATAGTAAGGAATAAATGTCTCACTGGAAGTTCTTTCAACTCTGAAGTTTCCACGATACTTTTCTTTGCCTAAACTAAAATAACGTGCTGATCGACCGGTCTCAATTTGCAATTAATTATTATCAAACAATAGGCAGTTTTGATTATTTTTTTCATTCTTTAGGCATTACTAGAGTACGTTGCGTGCGTATATCAAATTTTAAACAGTTTCAATCATATTTAGCTGAGTTTTGACGATTTATGTTTTAAACAATAATTGAATTTGGGGAATTTTTTTTCTCATTTTTTTCATTTTTACTATTAAAAATATTCACCGGACAAAAAAACTGCCGGTATAAAATAGTTCCGTCTTGCCCTTCCCTATATGTCCATATTTTCAAAAATTTAATTTTTTGAACTTTAAAATTTGGATATCACGAGACGCGACAATACTTTTCCGCGTTTTCGAGCGCGCGACCCATTCTTTGATCCGAACCCTCAATTGTTCTCCCTACGTACAAATGCCATGTATGCCAGAAATAAAAATGAATAAAAACAATGTTTTTTGCCAATCCGAATTTGAATCTGCGAAAGATTCGAACATTGTATTACTAAAGAAATAATTTTCAGAATAAATCAGATTGCTATGACCTTTCGAGCATTTACTTTTTATCTTATTGTTGTATATCCTACTCCTTTTGAACATAATGGATAAAGTTTCTAAATTAGGATCAAAACTTTGATAATTTTGCATTTTAAGCTATTTGTTTTGCGGGGCAAAGCAATATTGCGGCGCGTTTAATTTATCATTTCACCACGAAATCAACAACGAGTAGACGGTCTTCCGGCTTGCTGGTCAGACGGATCGTCAGAAAACGAAATTATGCCCACAGCCGTCGCGCGACTCGCAAATTGCTTTCGAAGTGTGTTTGTCTTCCGTGCGACTTTTAAGGGAGGGGAAGCTACCACGATTAAATCCTCGAAGGCCGGAAGTTCTTCTGATATGAGCGATTATTATTTGTCGGGATGAAAACGTTTGCGAAAAAAGCAGAAGTTCTCGAGAGCCGAGACCGGAGAATAGAGAATGGAAGCGCAGCATCTGACAGTCGATTAATCAGTGTTTATCCGTTCTTTAGGAAAAATTGCTTTTTTTTGTACATACTTCACATGTTGATTTTGAATATAAAGTTATTCAATTTAATTTATAATTGCGTACATACACAACCCTTCAAAACTGTGTGTCCACGTACGAAAATCAGATAAAAAACAGGCTTGTCTTAGAAAGTTACTAGCTCTGAAAAAAATTAGGTGAGAAACATTTTTGAAAATTCCGTTAGAAAGCTTACTAAATTTTGCGTCGATTGAACTCTCGTGGAAGTTCTTTCGATAAATAGGTACCGGAGATAGCATGTCAGATAGACCGACCTATTTTCTGTTTTTGACCAATTTTCGATTCTCAACTTCCACTCTATGTATGCTTCAGACAAGTATATGGACAAATTTGCAGCTTTACTGAATGAAAATCTGAAATTTCTTCTTTAAAATGAGACAAAAAAAAAATTAAGTTTTTACTGGTTCTGGAATTATCATAAAAAATGTGGAAGTGTGCCCAATACGAAAATCGGCTTGTCGAGCGAACGGGTCACATCTCCATCAACCGCTTTTCGTCTTGGGCACGCTCCCACTTTTTTTTATGATAATTCAAAAACTGGTGAATCTTTCATTATTCATGTTATTCATGCTTTTATATAGTATGGAAAATCTGGAAAATGTATGGAATTTAAAAAAAGGTGCCTTATTGCCGAAGTAATTTTGTTCAAAATTCAATTAAGAATTATGGCTATGAAAATGGTTTGGATCATTTTTGCTTTTTATTTCCTCCATATTTGATGAAGGTGCTAATAACTTAACTTTTTTAATTTTCAAATTTAAGACTTAAAATTAATAACTTCAAATAAAGAGTTAATAAATGGAGCCCTTTAATTTGCGAAGCTTAAAATTGAGAAAGATTATAAAATATTTACCCGTGCAGAAATTTCGCCGTGGCCCCGACCGGGCCCAGACTCGTTAATATCGGGCCCTGATGTGGAAATCGAGTCAGGGCCAGACTCATCATGAAACACGTAGCCACCTCGGAGCCATGTCTAGGGGCCCGATCAAACGCCCGATCTGTCCCCGGTCTGGCCCTTATTATTTACCCGAGTCTAGCCACATTATTTACTTTTCTACTAGGAATTAAAATGCTTCTAAATAATTATGACAGAATATTAAATGAAAAGCCAAATTAATAGGATTGAGCTTTATTCAAACAACACCTTAAAAATAATTAAAAATGGTTATTTGGGTCTCTGCTTCCGATTACCGTCCCAGTCTTTTGCATTCCAGAAGACGTTGCTCATGTGGGACAGCACTTCCTCTTCGGTTGCATTGAATTTGTCAAAATTACATTTCTTCATTTCAATCCACAAATATTATCCCTTACCCCGTCACTGGAGCGATAACATGCATAACTTTAAACGTAGAATCCAAAATATAACCTCAAAATTGCAAATACTTGGTTTACAAAAAAACGCTACCGAGCGAAAAAATATCAAATAATAATATTTTTGACTAAAATGAGAAAATCGAATGTTTAGGTTAGAACTTGGATCCAGTACAATACAATTAAATATATCACAAAACGTAATAATACCATAAAAAATGTAATACCATAAAAGACATACCTTCGTTACTTCCGTTTTCATCGCGTAAATACGAAATTTTGCTGATGGCACGATGTTTGCGAACACGCGGTGTGCTCCTCAATTTTGGCATTTATTATTAATGTGTTAATAATATATTATACGGTCGAACACTCCCAGAACATTTGCAACACAACACCACGAAGGAAACAAAAATTAAGGTTATGTTCGTGATTATATTACATCCACCGCATATGGCTTAAGATGGCGCTGCGAAGAGGCTGTATGACGTCACAGTACATAGCCCGGTCTGGTACGAGTCAGGGCCACAGAATTCTTCCTATCAGGACCAGATAGTACACATCGGATCAGGCCCTAGTCGGTAATCGGTAATATATATGGCGATTTCTGCACGGGTAACAACCTTGAATTGTAAGTTTTAAAAGTTTCCAAAAGTTCCTGCGAATTTTTTTGTGATACTTTCAAGGTGCCTGCGATTTTTTTTACTTTCTTAGGCTCTAGCAGGAAACCTTCATAGTCTCGTGTCAGCGTCTGTCTAGTTTTCACCTCACCTAAAAAAAACTGTTCAAGTCACGACCTTCAGACTTTCTATTCGCCCCATATAGTGACAACGGCGTAACGCAGAAAAATACTGAGAATCTTTGGAAAAATGTGCTTTATATTTAAATCCTACATTTTTAGCAAATAATCATTTGCGGGGATTGAGAAATTGAGTGATGGGAAGACCTCTATGCCGGAAGATTTAATTTTACTCCAATCTTCTACGGAGATGGCTTAAATTGAAGCTCTTGACATGCAAAATTTAGATTAAAATTGAATTTACTGTTACTCTCTTCAAATCCGTGGTTAAAAAATAAGAAACATGAGGGAAATGTGGTTCTTAGAACCCTACTCTGGTAGCTTTCTACGCCATAAAAAATAGTTTATTCGAATTCAATTTATGACATTTTTGCCGCTTTGTTGAACTTTTGTAACTTTGAAAAGATATGCTGGGATTTACTACTTCCCAGGGAACGCCGGTTCAATTTCTGCTAGTAAACAATAAAGAGAAAACTCCCAGCTTAATCTTTGGATGTTTGGCGAACAATCGATATTTCGCATAAAATCGTTTCTGGCTTGTGTGGTTTTAGCCTGACGTTATCTTGCCGAAATGCAACTTTATGACAACGAACGAATAGCAACAAGCACAAAGCCAACGCTACAATACCAGTGGTTAGCTATCTATTATAACTTTCTGCTATTTCTATGCAGCACCTCAACTACCCACAATTCGCTCCGATTCCTCGCTCGACAATTTGCTTATATTCCCAAGTGTGTATTTCGTAGGCGTCATACATATCTTATAACTCCTCTTGTTACTATTCCCAACTGTTACCGTACGAAATCGGGTTTCCACATATGTTATGTCGTTATCAGATATTCGTGGTGAAAGAACAGGAAGATAAACTATTTCGATTACACCCTAGTCTGCGATTAATGAACGATTGTTATTTGTGGTTTCACTAAAAGATAACATAATTTTATCAGTTGTAATTAACTGATTAATCTGATTAACTGGAATTTTATCAGTTTTTTGTTGGAAATTCGAATATCTGTAGGAACTCTGATAATCTTAGAGAATGGTAACGGCATGCGTTTTTCTGTAGATATTCCTGCAAATGGTACAGAAGTAAAATCCACAAAAAAATCAAAATAGTGCCAAAGAAAAGTTCTGTAGCAAGAGTTGATAACATCGTATGTTGACTTCCACATAAAAAGGAACCTCTTGTCAATTGAAATTCAAGAATTCTGAATCAGACTAAAATCAAATTCAAAATCTCACTTAACGTCCAATAATCAAGTCAATATATAGAATTCCTGAAAATAAAACAAGAATTCAACGATAAAATTTGGACAACCACCACAAAATGCTCCTATTGCAATTCCAACGTTTCGGTGCTCACACAGCACCCTTATCAAGGCAGGAAAATGAAAAACCTAGTTTTAGTAGTTTTTTCATTTTCTTGCCTTGATAAGGGTGCTATGTGAGCACCGAAACGTTGGAATTGCAGTAGGAGCATTCTGTGGTGGTTGTCTAAATTTTATCGTTGAATTCTTGTTTTATTTTCAGGAATTCTATATATTGATCTCTTGTCAATATCGCTATTTTCGGGTTTGAGTAGTAATTTATAATATAATACGTTTAATTCAATCACAAAGAGTATGAAATGTACTTACTGAAATATGGTAAATACAACTTATTTATATTTGCGGACAAGGAGCGGGGGAGGGGATTGTAATAAATGTAGGAAGCTTTTGGTGAGGGGCGAGAGGGGGTGAAGGTGTGGAGATAATGAGCGAGGTAGGGGGAGTAAAGGAGCGAAAAATAGGGAAAAGTTAAGTACTTCAGTGGCCCACGCAATAAACTGATTTTTAATGTTTGTATGTCTCGGAATTTGCATGCTGCTGAATTTTTATTTTTGCAGAGTATCCGGAGGTTAAAAAAAGTTAAACAATTTAATCGGATAGGCAGGGTAAACAAAACTCGATTTAAAAAGAACGTCAAAGAGTAGAATTTTGTTGAAGACTTGTTGAAGACAAATTAGGTACCATAATAGTTCAATTATTATAAAGTATTTTTTATAACATGTCATCAATATGCAGGGTGTTAAAGAGAAAAGTACATTTTCCTAGAAGATTGATTAACTTTCGTCTGAATTTCTAAAATAGCTTCCTCAGTATAAGATATAAATAGCTTCGTATCTCAAGAAGGTTTTATCGAACAAACCTCATTTGAATATTTATAGTTTTATCGAAACCTGAGCTGCTTGAGTCGATCAACAAGGCGTCTTTCTGACATTGGTATCACCATGAACTCAGAACACGTCAGCAGAGAGATTTATCGAGCAATCTCAACTACTGTATATCCAGCATCGCTGCATCTCTTTCCATCTCTCCCGAGAGTTCCGAATGTACACTCCTGCACTATGAGCATTGAAGACCCTATAAAGACATTATCCGGTTGAATGAACACTGAACGCACGAAGAAAACGAATGGCTTTTTTATTTTCTTCCGACTTTTGGACCATTGGACCTTTAAAATGCGGCTGAATATCCGGCACTTGATGTGAAAAAGAATAGATCTCCTAGGAATGATTTGCATTCAAATTTAACTGTCCATGTACTCGTATAGCCTTTTCCTCTTGTTTCTTGTAAAAAAAGATTTTCTGAAAAAGAATCACAATATTGAAATTCTACAGCACTCAGACACTAGCCATAAACTACGAAAAAAAAAAATTTTTAATACAAATTTCATATTGTTCATTACCAAAGAATTTTTCCAGACTTTGAGCATTGACAAAACATCTATTAAATAATTATTCTGTCTTTTTTATAGTATAAATAAGGATCTAGACGCTCTTTTCCATCGTATATAGTCGAAAATAATTATTATCTCTAAATATCTTAAACTTAATTTTAATGAACATTAATTTAAAGCAAATAATCACATTATTCTACTGGATAGTATAAATAATTTTATCTAAATGCCGCGTCTCATCAAATCCTGAAAATATTTAAAGCCTAGGGGAAGGTAGTGGTACATACTTATTTTAATCTATATCAGTTTCTGGTGCTAAAAATATCTTCATTGTTTTTTATTTCCACTTTGGGGGCGATTGTTAAAAAGTCAAGAATATTGTCATTCCGATGAGCTCTCAGATTTATGTTTATTAATCAAAATATTTTGAAAACGCCCGAATTTCTGTATTATAGTACTGAATATAATTCATGAATCCCCACTTTCCCTTTCCCTGTCTCATTTCACCCTACCACTCATTCCGCCACCCTCACCTTTCCCCCTCACTCCTTTTCCTCTCACTCCTCTCACCACAATTTCTCTCTGAAAATTTAAAATATCTATTGATCCCTCTTGAAGAAGAATAATAATGAAATTTTTGATGCAAAGCAAAATAAATCACGAAAAAGCTAATATTTGCCGTACTTAAAACTATTTGTTTGTAATGCTTGCACGAAATGTTCCCTTTTCGAGACAAGCATTGCATGCGGAAAGTAACCAATTCCGAAAACGTGGGGAAAGGCAGTTATAAAAAGACTAGTCCGGTTTGTCTTCGGCTCGTGTCTGTCTCGCCTTCAACTCGATTATAACTCCCCTTCGACTCGCCTCTGGATCGTACAGCAACCTTCACACTCGTGTGGAGCTGCCTTCTTTCTCCACTTGTAGCACAGTATACTATTCATTCGTGCAAAACTAGAAAACGGTAAACTACATTCACGATTTGGCCTCCCGATTTACAATTGTTTCCAATATTTTCAAATAGAAAACAATTGCGAATCAGGTTACCAAACCCAAATCTAGTGACTGCTTTCTTGTTTTACACAGCAGTATTATTGTCGTTTCTAATATTTTCTAAAAAATTTTGTCACGTTAATTGAGCTGGAAATTATGCACTTCCAGGGAACGATATAGTTTAGGTGATGTTTCAAATATCCTCTGGATACCCTACAGATATGTTTTGGATATTTTTAGGATAACCATAATGGACAAACATTTTTATATCTATCGCATATCCATACAGTCGATCCATACAATATATCCTTCGATGTTCTTTTTAACGTTTTTGGGATATTCAAATGTGCACAGAAAATCCAGGAGATGGTATGGATTTCTCAGGAATATCTACTTTTTATTGGGACATAAATTCTATATCCCGCAATTTGACAGTGCTCTTCGTGTTATAAATGCAAATTTCTAACACAAATTAAAGAATTCGCATTGAATAAAAAGAAATTTTGTATGGTGATTTTTTATTGTTGAATTTAGCCCACTATACTCCAATTTCTGTAGATGGAATTTGTTGATGAACGGATGAGGAAATCCTAGACCTGACCTGCAAACTACATTTCCCAAAGGGCCTCGTCTATCGTCGTTGCCACAGCTTATTCGTATCTAGCCAGCAGTCTTATTCAATAGGGACGCCATCCTCCATTCTAGATTTGGAAATCAATCTCAGAAGCTAACGCTCAATCTCACAACGCACCTGAAACTTCTCACCCATATCTTTGGTGACAGTTTCTGCCGACCGAAAAATTAATAATTTTAATTATTATTTGGTAATTTTTTTTAGTTATCGGCAACAACGCAGAATGCTATGCTTAAAATTAGTCATATTTACTATTCCTCAATAGGAAGACATCATAGATAACTATCGTGCCAGCTGATCGAAAATCGAACCCTCATAACTATTTCGATAAGTGTCAATAATATTTCTGTGTTAATCTATTTTTCATCAATTTGCTGAGCTTCTTTCATGAATTGATCATCTTCAATTTATAGATTTTAATAATGCAAAAAGTGTTTGGTATGTTATATTTTAAAAGCAATGCCCTTTTGCTACTTTACAGAAATAACTTCACGCGCCTGTCTGGTGAGATAAAGACTTGTTTCTTTCGTTTATTCATCATTGTACATTAGTGGGATCTGTAAGGAAATGTACAATTATTTAAAATGCTCTAGAATGATTTGCTCTGCCAAGATACCCATTATCAGAAATCAGTTATATATTATTTAAATAATGGATTACGGTTGTCAAAAATCAATACTTTATAATGCTGAATTCAATTTTCGACTCGAAGCGTAATTTCAACTCAAATTATACTTAAGCACATTATGCTCTTATAGCAGCCTAAGCTAAATGAATACATAATACACGATAGATCTCTGCTTGACACATCTATTCATTCTCTTGTCATTTCAACAAGACTAATACAAGTTGAATGTCGATGAAACTACAATTTTCTTGAAAACATTTCAATAATACATCTCTAAAACTTGCAATGCATTTTTTGAAAATAAAAAAGGTTTCATGATTAGGGCCCGTGCATAAATTATACGTACAGTTTTTTTTCTGAAACTTTGATTCTCATTGAATGCTCAACCAAAACAGACATCCAAAATTTTAAATTTTCAATGCAAAAAGAGAATATTTCTACCAGGGTTGAATTTTCAACTTAGTAATACAGTTATCAACTAAAAAGATTTATTGTATATTAAAAAGACGAATTCTCAACAAAATAAATACTTTCTTAAGCTAATAGTTTAATTTTCAAGCAAGGAGATTAATTTTCTAATAAAAAGGACGTGCTTTCAACAAAATACATATATTTTCAATCAAACAATTGAATGTTCAACAAGTTTCATAAACTTTCTACCAAGTAGTTAAATTTTTAATTGAAAAGATCAATTTTCAAATCAAAATGGAATAGTTAAAATTTCATTGAAAAAATGTATATACAATTTTTAAAAAAGAACTTCTTACAGAAGAGTTGAATTTTCAAGCCAAAAACGCGAACTTTCTACCAAAAATATATTTTCTACTAATGATTAAATTTTCAATTGAAAAAATTAATTTTTAACGAAAAAAGACGAATCAACAGAGTAGTTGAATTTTCAACCAAAAATATGAATTTTCAAGTAAAATTTTGAATCTTCAACCAAACTAATATATTTTGAAGAAAGTAGTCCAATTTTCAATGAATAATTTGAATTTTCAACCTTTACTTGAATCCTCAACTAAAACAGATTAATTTTCAACGAAACAGTTGGGTTTTTACTAAAAAAAGAATTATTTTTCACGAAAGAAGTCGAATTTTTGATAAAATATATCAACTTTCACCCTTTCATCCAAAAAGTTAAATTTTCAATCAAGAGAATTAATTGTCTACAAAAGCAAATTAACTTTAAACAAAGTAGTTAAGTTTCTACTTAATTGTAAAAAATATAAATATTCAACAAAACATTTAAATGATCAACGTCTAGTGATAAATAAATTGAAATTTTGATAATTTGGAGACTGAAGAAGTTCAAATAAATATTTAAGATCATTTTGAACACTTTTGAAATATGAAGTGTCAAGGCACACGCAAAATATTTGTCATGCGCTCACTGAATTTTGGTGAACCTAGGCATGGCCTTTAAAATATTATGTTGGAAAACTTAAAAATTTTGCTTTGAAAATAATGTGTTGGACTATGCAATATTCTATGTTTGGGTGAAATGATAAAATTGTTTATAAAATCCTATTAAGGTTTTTTGGTGGTTTTAATTTGCAATTATAAATGAAGTCACATAAATTCATGCGACTCCGGTGCGTTTACGCGTTTTTATGCGACAGCATAGAGTATCGCAATGTCGTACATTACGATACGGCGGAAGAGCACTCTTCACATTACACTCCGCTGTATCGTAATGAACAACATGACGATACTCCACGCTCTCGCAAAAAACTTGTAAATGCTCCGTCGCTAAACAAAATAGTATGCGCCAATGCGCACAATTCGGGTCTTCACGCGACTCGCTTGCATTGCTCGTCGCGTAAAGACACTCGTTATGCGCCTCGGCGCATAATATACTATTTCAGAACGCAATCATAAAAATGGCGTGTTTTCATGCCTCCGTAGACAAACACAAAAGCACGCTTTTTGAGCGGCGTCTGGCGGTGCGTTGGATGAGTTACAAAATAGGGTTCGGTAAGCACGGTGTGACGTAGAGTTAAAAAAAGAGCTTTGATTGTGCGTGCTCGGAGTATTTTCGTAACGCTAGAGTTGGCTAGAGAGAGATCGTGGTAGACAAGGATAGAAAGAGAGTTCATGACGGTTTAGTGAGTCGATGATTCTAGCGAAGAGTATAGTGTGTTCCTATCGCTTCGCACATTATACTCTGTTGTCTCATTTACGCCCATTAGAACAAAAATGCAGCAGAGCTCATGCGTACCTTCGCCGACTCAAAACGTGATTTAGCATTTTTCCATGGAGACAATGGAATCACGCCATTTATGATTTTGTTTGGAAAAGTATCGTTCGTGACTCCTGTGGACTGACGGCTTTTCTTTTTGAAACTCGCGCCATGTTTTTGTAACTGGTCTCCGGTTCGGGCGCCTATGGCGCCGTTACCTAGGACTCGTTACAAAAACATTGCGCTCGTTTTAAAAAGGCCGTCAGTCCGCACTAGTCACGAAATGTACTATTGTTTTACATTTAATACACTAGGTACTATGAGCATTAGATTGCAGTGACAAACAGCTGTTTATAATAAAAGCTTTAACTTCACCTACCCCACCCAAAAGAATTTACGTAATTTTATATTAACTTTACTAAAGCTAGATTTCTTCCAAAATTTTTAGAGATGATAATTTCGATTATCAGGCCTCTTTCCTTTAAACTGTGTCTCTATATACTAACGATTTCATACAAGATTTCTAATCGTTATTGGCTCCTATTTTAGATGTAGGCCGGCAATCGGCAGATGGGAACATATGAACTCCTAGCTAATACAACGCTGCTGAAGGCTGGTGACCTTCCCAGCATAAATCACTAACCTAGTGAGACTCTTGGTTTCCTTTCTCAGGCCCCCCCCCCTCCCCAGTAACAGAAGTTTTGGTGGGACTGACGTTACAACTTGACTCTCCACCATACGACAAATCACTGCTTAATTCGGACATGATTTCGACTCGCAGAACAAATCTCGCGCAAACAGGTGATAGTTGAGAGTACAATCTAAACATAAATGATACAAACAATAAAGTAGCCCCGGAATGGACTGAAACTTTGATTGACGAAAAGCATGCACACGGGAAACGTAAAGGTCGAGTTTCGGGCGATTAATGGAGACTGGGTGTTTTGAAATATGGTCAGGAGTAGATAGTGAATCACATGGTAGTCAAGGGGTTGATTTGATTATGAATGAAAAAGCAAGACAACATCACAAAGATCATTATTTTGTATCACCCAGATTGCTATGGGCTAGAATGAAGGTAGGAATCAGAAGATTATTTATCATAGCTTGCTACGCCCCAGTTGATAGTGACCCGAGAGAAGTCAAAGACGCCTTCTGGGACACTTTAAATGATACAATAAGTACTTGCGACCTAGGTGAAAGAATAATTTTGTTAGGAGATATGAACGGATGGGTCGGCGTCCATCGTCAGGATACAGATACAGAAAGGGTGCTAGGTAATTTTGGGGATTCAACAAGAAAAAATTATAACGGGGAAAAATCAGTTTGCTCATGCTTAGAAAAGGGCCTATTTAGTACAAATACTTGGTTTAGACATACAATGGTCCACATGTACACCTGGCGTAATGGAAATAGCCACAGTATAATTGACTTTGTTACTGTGGATGAAAGACTAAGACAACTAGTTAAAGATACAAGAGTCATTAGGGGTTCCGAATACAATACTGATCATTACATCTTAGTCTCCAAAATAAATTTAGGGCAGGGATGAAGAAAAAAGAGAAAAAAAAACGAACGTATAGATGAGACAATTCGGAATGGGTTATTAAACAATAAAGATATAAAGGGCGCGTGGAATTCGCTACGGCATATCATCGTTAAAGCTGCGACCGAAGTATGTGGTACGGCGCTTGTAGGAAGAAATTCGGTGATCCATGGTGGAATGATGAAACTGAGGCAGCCCAAAAAGAAAAGACAGAAGCGCACAAAAAAACGCTGAACATCGTAGGTCTTAGCGACGAGGAGAGAAATATGTTCAAAAATAATTACAGACACAACAAGAGGAAAGTTAAACGACTAGTAAAAGAAAGTAAAGAGAAAATCAGAACAGAAGAAGAGAAAACAATATAAAACTACTTTGAAGGAATTATGAAACTAATATATAAACAGTTGAAGGAAAGTAAAAGTACAGAGTTTGTCAGCATGAGAAACAGCAAAGGTGAAATGCTATATGATATAGACGGGATAGTAGACGCTTTAAAAGACTCTTTTCAAAGAACTATTATGAGGTGAAGATAAACGACAACAAAACTGCGACATAGAACATAATGCAGTAGAAAACCCAATTGAAGAAGTCTGTGTCACTGAGGTCAGAGATATAATTAAGAACTTGAAAAACGGTAAGACTGCTGGTATAGATAGTATTAGCGCTGAAATGCTTAAATACGGTAGCGAGTACATACCTCACAGTTTGTGCGAATTAATAAATTTATGAATCGAGATGGGAGAAGTCCCAGACGATTGGAGAAAAGCGATTCTCGTACAAATATACAAAAGAAAGGGAGATAAAAGCTACTGCTGTAATTACAGAGGTATCAGCCTACTAAGTACCGTAAGTAAAATATACTCAAAAATACTTATTCGTAGGGTAATGGAGATCACAGAAGAGAAGATATGGGAAGCCAAAGTGGATTTATGCCAGGAAGATCATGTACATATCAGATATTTAGGCTAAGACAGATCACCGAAAAAAGCTTGAGAGTAGGAAAGAAAGTTTTCTGTGCATTTATTGACCTGGAAAAACCATTTGACAAGGTAAATAAAAGTAAGCTTTGGGAAGTCCTTAAAGAGTACGGAGTACATGGAGGGCTCCTACAAGCAATAGAAACAATATATACAGGTAGTAAAGCGAGTGTAAGGGTAAATGGGAAACAGAGTGACTGGTTCGATATTATGCAAGGCGTGAAACAAGGATGCGTTTATCCTCGTGGCTATTTATCATATTCATGGATAAGTGTCTAAGAACGGTCCTCTTCGACGAAGAAGGTGTAGATCTCGAAACCATCAAGGTACGTGGGTTAGCTTTTGCAGATGACAAGATTGTTATGGCAGAATCAATGGAGTACTTGCAAAGAATGTTGAATAAACTTAATACAAGCATGAAAAATATGGGACTCAAAATTAACGTAAATAAAACAAAAATCATAGTATTTGAGGGAAAAAGTGAGAAAACAATATGCAACATTGTCCTAAGTGATGAGAGATTAGAACAAGTTGACAAGTACGTATGTCTGGGTAGCCTATTCACTAGCGACGGAAAAATAGATGGGGAGTTAGATAGGTGCACAAATAAGGGTAAGCAGGCTATCGGTAGAGCAGGGTCCAACCTCACAAATAAAAACATAAAAAAAAAGCTAAAATGGCCATACATAACTCTATTTTCGTACCGACTGTACTATACGGTAGCGAGACATAGAGCTGTCAAGAGAAGGACAGGAGTAAAATGAACGCGATCGGCATGAAACCTCTGCGCATAATATGCGGGAAAACACTGATGGACAAAGTACGAAACGAGACAATCCTCAAAGAATGTGGTACAGGAGAGACACTAGTTGACATATGGGAAAGAAATCAGCTAAGGTGGTTCGGACACTTGGAAGAATGAAAGATCAACGACTGACTAAGCAAGTGTATGAAGGTAAAGTAAATGGCAGAATGCCCAGAGGTAGGCCGCCGAAAGAATGGTTAGAATCTGTGAATGAGACACTAATCCGAAGAGACATAAGAAGCCATAGAAACACAAGAGCTTGCATGAAAAAGATGCATGGACGTGAAGGAAGCTACAGTAGTATGCCAGAACAGAGAAGTGTGGCGACAAATAGTTTTGTAAACAGAGTAACAGTGGAGTGAATGATGCCTGAAACAAAGACCTAGGATACTAATAGGCCCAAGTGGGGAACCATGCATAACAACCTTGTGAAGCTCCTCACTTGGGGTGATCGCTAGAGAGATTGATCAGCAACCTGGGCCAGAGCAGTGTTGCGGAATGAGCGTGTAATTTAAATAAATAACACGAGAATTCCAGATCAATCTAAAATATCTATACCTAACACCTATATATCTATCTACCCTATACCCATATACCGACCTACTTTATACCTATATACCTATTTACTATTTTCCAACCGAGCAAGTCACGCCTACCCCGAAAGGTAAATGGGTCAATGGTATCATAATAATATGAACGCTCCCTTCTCGCTTAAAAGTATGTTTCGTACAGCAAACTACATGTATGAGTGAAGCAAATTCCAATTCAGTCGAAAAAATTGCGATACTGCTATCACAGATAAGAGTATAACAAAAGAAAAATATTCATTTTTAAAATTCCATGTACGTTCGTCGTACCGTGTGCTGAAACAAGTTTTCGCAAAATCATGTAGTGGAATACATAGAAAGCTTTCAGATTTGCTGCAGGAAACCATACATAGATTCTATCACGTTCATGTTATCCAGGCAGCAGGGCCAAACTCAACTTCTGGAAGCCGGAATGCTGGCTGGATGTGGAAGGGTCAAAGGCAAAGAGGTTAACCCACCGTGCACCGAGAGCCCCTATATCGTAGTCGAGACTTTAACCTTTAGTAACCCTTCCACTCCTTTGTACTCAGATCGTTTGCCGATTGGACTTGGCGGACTTGGCGTACTTGGCACAGTTAAGCCAGCTTTTCCGGGTTACATATCCTACAACTTATCGATATGTAGGACGTCTGCATCTCGAGACAAAAGGATTTTTCCTTCCTCAATTTATTTCAATAGATTCAAGAAATTTATCTTTCTAGAGTTATTCCACTTTTTAAAGGAAAAAACGCTCTCTGTGTTATTAAATAAAAAGCTTTCATAAGTTAAAAGTCATTACACAGAAAAAAGCTGGACTTTTTCTTCCTGTGTCTCGTGTTTTCAGGGTCTCATTTTGAGTTATAAATTTTCTGAAAAATTTTTCGTTCAGATTGCAACCTAAATTGTTAATTGTTTTTGACGTGACAGTTCATGATCATATCTTTACGATTGAAGCAAAGTGTAATCTGAGCTTCAAATTTGGAAGGAATAAATTGAACTTCTCACTTGTAGGTAACACAATTTTACTTTTGAAGAGTTTATCTTCATTTTTATTTAAAAATAATGATGCGCAAGACTTTATATTATGCTATTTAGCCTTGATAGTTTGATATTATGATATTAACATTGATTGTAGTTTGTCTATTGTTTCGATCGTGAATAACAAATTGAGACAGAAATTAGTTTCAATTCAGGGCAATAATAAGACTTAATTTGAGACTTCTTTGTAAAATCTCAATTTAGAACCTTTGTAGCTACTAGATTTTGCGGCGTTTTCAAATAATTGAACATATTTGACTCAAACTAAGCCTAACTTTTCAAGGGCTTTTCAAAGGGCCATCCATATACCATGTGAATATTTTTAAGGGGAGGGGTCTAGCCAAACTCCACTTGGACTCGCGTTCTCCTGAACCTGTCGATTTTTTCAGAAAACATGAAAAACTGAGAAAATTTGCATTACTTTTTGTTTGGGCCTCCTACCTTGTATCATTAAGCTTTTGCTTTCAAGAGCTTTCTCAAGCTTTTGAATACCAAGAGTAATAAAAAGTGGTACAAGTTTTTCGAATTTGCATGTGGATGGTACCCTAGGCCAATGCCAATTTCTCTTCCGATATAAATTATATACGTACCCATTTTGATGTTTCATATCATTATAGTTTTACATGATATATTTCATGTGACCTTTTAAAGTTACACCCTCCGTTTCAAATCTTCAAGATTCATTTGGTGCATAATATCATATTTATAATAATATTATATTATATTTTGACGCATTACATAGGTGAAAATCAACAAGTTTATCATGGCCCCGGAATATTATGTGCTTGTATTTAGAGGATTAATTTTTTTCATTGAAGTGTTTTATGAAGGATGTTTTTTCCGCCTTCCTATTTCTTCACTTTAATTATAAATAAACTATCGTCTTGAAGTTTTTTGAAAAGTTAGAAAATATATCAACCCACGGCTGGCTGGCCCGTAGAAGTTTATATTTTTAAATAAAAATCCTGTTTAAGAAACTTTTCATAATATCCTCATTAAAGACAGATGGCGCATCTGTGGGCTTGTATGACAAGCTTGTAAGATAAGCATGATGACAAACTTTCTAAAACAAAGTTTTTCTTTCTGAAATATGAACTCCAGTGAGCCAGATAGCGATGGACTGGTATATTTTCTTTCATTTTCTGAATTGGAGGACGAGTTTTTCTTTAGTAATAAAATAAGAATGGGGGGAAATGCATTATTCGGTAGGTAAGACGTGGAATCATAGAATACTATTAGCCATCAATTGAAGACTGGATGTCTCCATACATTTTATGGGTGGTGTAAATATGATATTTTTTTTCTTTTTAATATCTTTTAATTTTAATAGCTTATTTTTTATGTATTTAGTTCTTTACGTAAGGGAGTGGAGGATAACTTGGAGCGGAGGCTAAGTTTGCGTACCCCATTTACAAAAAAAAAACTATGATAGCCAGGCTCAAGAAAATAGTTTTATCCTCTGAATTCTTGGATAACATATAACCACTTAAAAAATCCATAATCAGTCGATTTTTCACAACGTTTTGATTGCATGTTTATTTATAGGATGTTTTTCGGTAACTTTCGGTTAATTTCAGAGCAATTGAATTCGGTCGAAGAATAACTCACATTTTACATCAAATTGAATGATCCAGCATTCTTATAGTATTTGATCTTTGAGCTTATATAATTAGGTAAAAAGATTTTCGTGAAATAAATTAACCTTTCATGTGAAATCTATGAAAAAACGCAGTGCAGATAGCAAGTCGGGTTATCTGCTGGTTTGAGTTGTTTATTACCGCGATGTGTTACCTATGAATTGATTTCAAATTAAAATAACGTATTACAAATGATTTATGTAATTTAAAGGTAAATTCTGTAATTAAAAACAAAATGTATATATTACAATATCAAACAATAGTAGTTAGGCACCAAATCACCCGAGTTCGCGGCTAACTTGACGCAGGTGCAGTACTTAAGAAAAATTAATATTACCCTATTTTATGTATTTTTTATCAAAAATGTATATGAAATAGAATCAAGAACGAAAAAATGCACGAAGAATAAAACCCTATTTTTAAAATGAAGTGAATCCCATGTCTGAAGGGAGAGATTTTAAAACGCCAGAATAGATAGTGTGATATAAGTGCGCAAAACACGTGATCGCCTGTGCGCAAATTCGTATCCCGTATGGTGGTATTAGTCAAATTTATGTATAATTTTTTAAATAGAATTGTTAAGGTTATCCTTCTGTGGCAGGTGTGCAAAGGTACATACTTGCAAAGCGCGCATGCGCGTTTATTGCGTCGATTCGCAAAATAAATGGATTTCAAAGTGCGCATGCGCCAATATTATTCTGACACAGTCTGCTGAATTAAACCAATTTGCACATCATTCAGACTTTAAAGGCATGGAAGTCCTTACTTTCGAGGTGGGTGATGCAAAGACATACTTGGCATTTTTTGAGAGAGATAAGGGTTTTTTCCAGATTCATCTTTTCTTCCCCTCTTATTTTCTTCTTTTTTTATTCATTCCTGACTTTTTTGTTTCGTCGCAAATTGCTTTTATGTCCTTCATTAAAATGATAAAAATCTCAGAGCCTTGTGAAAGAAGCTTGTACAATCAAAGACTGACGGTACAGAACATAAATTAGAATAGCGTTTGCTATTCATGCAGTCGGTACTTAACGTCTTGTCGCTTCAGCACAATTTTTTCCAATCTGACTTTTTGCTGTCTCTTCTGGATCCGTGATCGTCCATCCTGAACCAAATATCTGTCTCTGGGGTGGTGCCAGCCGGGGAATAATTTAACGCCCGAGGTGAATATTGATGATACCTGTCCTAAATCTGCATAAGGTTCACGCCACAATGACGGAATACCAATACGTTCTGGTTCCGGTGACGTGCGCTCAACTGAACGGATTCTAACTCACCATCCGTTTTAATCCAGAAATATCGGTGTTACCTCATATGTCGATCACGCCCTTTGTTATCGCCTTTTCTTTTTTACCTCCAATCTTGAGAAATAAAAATGGCATCTATCTGGGAAAATGTCAGAATGTGTGAGATGAACGAAGCCGTTTATTGAGTTTCGAGGAGAGAGTAGATGAAAGAAAGAAGTGTGGAAAAGAAGGATTAATTAAAATCCCTGAGACATGCACACCCCACTCTAAACTGTTTGATAAGCGAATTGATTTTGAAAGGTACTTGAAAATTCACGAAACGGAAAAGCAATTATGCCCTGAAACCTTAAGTCCTGAAACCTTAAGTGAAATACAAATTCGACTTTAGATTACTTTCCTCCAAAATTGGGGCGATCCTTTAATTCTCTTTAAAACTGTCCTTTTTATGTTGTGCGGAGGTGACTGATCAAGCAGCTATTTTTAGTGAAATCGATACTGCATTTATGTTTAAAATGCAAATCACAGACAGAGTTTTTTAGATAATGAAATTAGACTTTTCTTTATCTGATCACAAATGTATAGTAGGTCAGCTAATTAAGTCCAGTTTGTAATTAGGTTCTGGATATTCGGAGAGGCTTCGCCGACTCTGTGGTCATCAATGTCCTCTGTGATCAATAATTTTAACGCCTACTGTGATTTCACCAAAAGCAAATTAGAGTCGAATTAACTACCCATGTAGCTTTTACCTAACAGCATCGTAAAATACTGCCGTCACATGAGTGACACGAAATCGGCAGACCTACGATTATTACACAACCAATACCTTTGTCCCCTGACCGCTTGAGCAATCGGCTGTCGTTATTAGGAATATTTACCAATTAGCTGCGTACAAATGAATTTCGCAGTTACGAACCGTTCGGCAAAATATCATTATAAACGATACCTGGATGTTTCTCTGCAAATAAATTATAAGCTGACTGATCTGACGAATCTGTAGCTGCGAAGGGCTACTCTGATTGAGGAAAATCATTTTGAAAATTCTTTCCCTATTTTGTCAATCAATCCCTTACGCAAAGAGATGACAAGCGTTTTATTTCTTCACGACCAAAGGAAACTAACAGGAAAATGACTAAGCGAAATTACTAAGCACACAGAATGCAACAATTCTTGTTTTTTCAATTGTTGCTTGCAAATAAATAATACAGTTTCTAAGTGAATTGGGGTAACTTTTTGATTTTCGTCCATATGGAATCTGCACTTTGATTCAACATATGAATCTCATGTAATAAAAATGTAAATCGAATTGTGGAGACTGTAAGAAAAGAGGTTCTGGATTCAGTCAGAAGGTGTGATGAGATCTAGAATCAGTTTCCTGGGTCACGAGGGACCTTCTTAACCTTGGTGACCTCTCACAAGACTTGAATCCCCGACATTATAGCTGATGGCAACGCTATCACTATTGGATCTTGTCGTCGTTGGCTAGGATGAGGCTGCACAGACCACCCAACCAGGAAGTGGACGTCGTAACCTGTATATCAGGTCGATCCCATTCTCGTGAAGCGTTGATGTGCTTCCTGCACCATCTCCTAAATCTGAAAGCTTCCACGTCTTTATAAAAAGGAAAATGACATCGACACTTTCTTGGGACATTTGGGAAATTCGGAACATTAACTTAACGTTAGTTTAGAATGGCTTTTCTTGAAAGCTAAAGTGAAGATATCTTTCAAAAGCTTCCAACTTCTCAGAAGCTGTTGAAATTCAACAGGATTTCTTTAAATTTCTTATTTATCCATCAAACACAGTTTATATTTAAAATGGCTACTCGAATCTTGGGGAATTCAATCAACGTAAAACTTTGCACACATATGTAGGTAATTACAAATTAACTTCGGAATTTAACACAGGTAACCTTGCTTTTCAAAGTAGTTAATTAAATCAATGGCTTGAGGTATTTCAAATTTATCTATGAAATGGATTTTAATGGTTCCTATCAAAATTTAGTATACAATATTCTTTAAAGATTTATATTCTATTTCAGGTTTTTAAGTACTCGATGATATAGAAATACACCTGCGATCCATTTTCTTAGAAAAAATCGTTAGTTCTATGTAGATGGACATAGTCGAGAGTGGATGTAGATCAATTTTCACTATATTCCTCAAGTAATCGTTGTGTCATTACAGGATTTTAATTGGCACACGAGAAATACTGAATGTGTTTGAGGTTATAAGGGGAAAAAATTCATAATTAAAAAAAATAATAATCGTTCGGCACCTTCGGGAAACGTTTTTCCGCACTTTCGGAAGAGCATTTGGATTAACAATACAAACGGTGAAAGGGGCAAATATGTATGTACAACATTATTTAAAGAATTTAAATGAATAAAACCAATTTTTCGAAAATCCTGAATATTTTGTGAAGTCATTAGGCAAACTTTAAAAAAAATGTAACTACTGAATGTCTAGGAAAACTAATCAATGTCTTGAATTCCTCAATATTCAGACAAATGCTGTACCCCAGAGACTAAGCTTAGAAGAAAAATTCAAATAGTACGCGGAAGTATTATAATAAGGTACGAGTTTTTATAGTATAATGATCACTTTATCACAAAATACACGAATTTGAATCTATATATTTTGAAGCCTACATAATTTTTAAAGCGAGATTCTAATGGCATATCATTTTTTTTTTTAACCAAGTGTCAATAATCATATTCCTCGAGTGCCCGCTAGACCCCTTTCCTCAGATGGCTATGCAAGCATGCATAGTTCTCAGTTGACATCCCGACCCTCCCCCTTGCAATTCATTTTCGCCCCATTCCCCTTCCCCGGAAGTACAAACTGTTATAAAATCCCAAAATTTGGGGTTTGAATTTTTAATGAAGAGAGCTTGCAGTAATAATAATAATAACAATAACGTGAACTAAAACAAAAGCGTGGGGTGTATATCAACAGTCGCGGACGCCTTTTTGTAATGCCCTAAAGCCTTCTTTTTTACCCCATCGTCTATGGACTGGGTTGCAGCCAAGTGCATGATGGTACATGGTTACCTATTTTACATACATACATACATTGCTTACATGTTTACATGTAGTTAAAAGGTGTCTTGGTGGAACCTACAGCTTAAGGTGGAATCCGAATTACCAGCACCACGGTAAAAGTACATGGAAGAATTGCCAGAGGTACCGGCTCAGGGATCGAAGGGGAAATTATTTTATTTCTTATAATTATATACTACATACCTATTAACGAAAGCTTGTTTTTTTATATGGTTCTAATTATATATTTTTGTAGTAATAATGAGAACATGAGTAATGAAGTTTCGGATCAACAATTATTTGATCAAAGTCAATGGAGGAAATTTGTCATTGTGATTCATTCTGTTGCCGATTCTGACACCGATTAGCACGTTTCCCTCTTTTTCGACACACCCTCAAATATAAAATGTTTCTCACAAATATAGCCTTTTCTGAATTCATCATTTTTACGATCTCTTGAGATCCCTATTGCGTTGTAAACTTTTACAGCCTTGTTTGAAATGTAGAGCTGAGCTTCTTCCAAGCTTTTCAAATCTTTACGAAGATACAAGTAAATGGATCTTGTATCAGGAATCCCACAATCGTTATACACAGCATGTAGTCGAAAATTTCAAAACCATATCCCCTATACGTGAAAGTACATCCAGTTAAGATAAAAATATAGTATATAGGGACCACAGCGAATCAGCATTTCAATTCTAGGTAAAACATGGGATTTTTCCGCGAAAAGGGGATTTGGTTAGACTGCAAAATAGGGGCGTCACCTCTCTTTTGCCTGTAAACATTTTTTTTCCAGCAAAAATCTATTGGAATGTGTAATTGAACGATAAATGGAGCGATTTGATCAGAAAAGCGTTTTTTAAATTATTGTTACTTTTGTTACTACAATGTCTCAAATATGGGTCTGTCACGATGTCGGAATGATCATATTTAACTCACCGTTTAGGTGCTTTTAAACATCCGTCCGGCCAGAAACACTGTAAATAATTATAATCGAATTGTTCTTTAATTGATAAAAATGTATTTAGATATTTTTTTATGCCGACATAAGCTACTATGTCGACAAAAAAGGAGAGTTTCACGCACATTAAGTATCACTTGAGACAGAAGGAGACGGGACGTTGGAAAGGGGTAGAGGTTTAATCAACGTCTCAACAGATAGCTGGTGTGCGTGAAATTATTTTTTTTCTCGATATAATAGCTTATTTCGGCATGAAAAAATATCTAAATACATTTTGATTCATTAAAAACCCATTCATTTTTAATTATTTACAGTGTATCTGGCCGTACAGATGTTTAATAGCACCTAAACGGTGAGTTAAATATGATCATTCCAATATCGTGACAGACCTATATTTGAGACATCGTAGTAACAAAAGTAACAATAATTTACAACTTTTCCCTTATCAAATCGCTTTATTTATCGTTCAATTAAAGATTCTAATAGTTTCTTATCGAAAAAAAATGTCCAGCCAAAACAGAGGTGACGCCCCTATTCTGCAATTGCACCAGGGATTTTATTTATTATTTAGACATTTTCATATCATATGCGTATCTCGTGCATTATTGCGACAAAGTGCCCTTACAGATCACAGTAGCGCCTTCATTTGACAACTTTTACACATACTATTTAGTCATTTTTCAGTTAAAAGAAATTTTTGTAGCTAACTTTGCAAAATTTGTTAAATACCTCAACACTTTCTACTGATAAAAATACGTCAGAAAAAAATTGAAGTTAAAAAAAGAATATAGTGTAAAAACAGAAATTAAAAAAATTATTATCCAAGAAAATAAAATAAAAAAGGTAGGGATTATTTCAAAATATGCAGTTTGCTAACATGTAAATCACAGAAAGATAATACTGCACTCGTCAATTACTTCATTTGTTTAGGATTTCAAGAAAAATACAATCCTAGCATTAAAAATGGGGCCGTGATCCCAGACTGTATTTTTGTCTGCATTTTAAAAGTTTAGAAAGAAATGTGTAACTCTGATAAATATTCCTTTTGAATTTTGCAATTAGTGATGCATTCGAGACGCTTTCGAGAAAATTCGAGATTTTATTGAAAGATGTTCAGGTGAACTCAAAACTTCATGTGGATCGAGAATCTCGAATAAAAAATTTCGAGATCTCGAGTCGAGAATCTCGAAACTTTTTATTCGAGATTCTCGATCTCCATAAACTTTTGAGTTCACCTAAACATGTTTCAAGAAAATCTCGAATTTTCTCGAAATCGTCTGGAATGCATCACTATTTGCAATTACTGAGCAGTGAAATAAAAATCATGTTGTCCATATATAGGTATATAAAATACGCCGTGTGTATACTGTACATTGTACGAGTATACTAGCTAAAAGTCTACATTGTGCAAGCATGATATCAACATTTGTTATCGGAAAGCAATTGTTATTGGCTCGCGCCCTAGACTAATAAAATTACCGCCTCAGCATACAACAATACAGGTTCAAATTTATTTTCGTATGTAGCCAGACCCAAATCTACTCGAACCTCATGGATTTTTCAGATCGTAAACGGCTCTTGCTTATCTCACTGATTACTCGCTCCGAAGAAATTACTTCCACACAGCGAGAGTTTAGTTTTAATTGGAAATAAAGTGGTTCGCATTCTTCACAATTTGTTTCGCGTATTTCAAAATTAACCACTGTATATATAGACTGGCTTTAAATAACCAGTTTCACAGTGATCATAAAAGTATTTTTTTTTTAAATTAGAGGACTTAAAATAGAAAAAAAGTGAACTTTTAGGGGTTTCCAAAAAATACACACATTACTATAAATCGATCAATAAATACACCTACTATATTACTAATTTTGGTCCATTGTTGACCCCACCCCTGTCACCACAGGTTGACGATCGTAGTTTTGTCTTACTACCAGTTCTCCTCCCCTAAAACAATGTATCCGTTCTTTAAACACGGATTTCACTTTTATTCTGCAAATTTTCACGCTTTAAGTGAGTTGATTTACTCAAAATGCTCTCGAAGCAGGGAAAATAGGGAGATTTGTTGAAAAAATAGGGGAAGAATGGGGAAATTTATTCCTTTAAATAAAATTAATGCAGATACTGTATTGAATTTAATATGAAACGTTTTGAATTACAAAGACGTCAAGTCGAAATATATTGCATTTTCAACAAAATACTTGAATTTCAAAGAAATAAAGCTCAATTTTGTACCACAAGAGACAATTTTTCAATCCAAAAAGACCAATTTTGAACAGCAACAAATTCATTTATATCCAAACTATAGCACTAACAAGAAAATACTTTAAATTTTAATTTAATATTTTAATTTCCAAGCCAAAAATACAAATTTTTTCGAAGACAGTTAAATTTTCAACCAATAAAGATAGTTTTTTATCATAAAAGATCTATTTTCAATCAAAAAGGACGAATTTAAAAAAAAAGTGTGTGAAAAAATTCTATTTTCAACACCAAAGGACAACTTTTCAACACAGTTGAATTTTCGACCAAAATAGATTACGGATAAAATTGTTGCATTTTCAAAAAAATATTTGTATAAGCTGAATTTTAAATTCAAAAAGATGAATTTTCAACCAAAAGACGAAGTTCAAACAAAATACATGAATTTTTAATTAAATAGTTGAATCTTCAACCAAGAAGATCAATGTTTTACTAAAAAGACGAAACTTCAACAAAATACATGAATTTTCAACAAACAAATTAATTTACAACTAAATAGTTGAATCTTAAAGTAATGTGATGAATCTTCATTAACAAAAGACGAATTTTCAACAAAATAGTAGAATTCTCAACTAAAACAGATCAACTTTCAACCAAATAGTTGCAATTTTAGCCAAAAGAATGAATTTTCAATCAAAAAGATTAAGTTTCTACATAAAAGATGAATTTTCAACAAAATACATTAGCATAAATTTTCAACCAAATAGTTGAGTTCTCATCTAAAAAAGATACGTTTTCAAACAGAAATGAAATATTTGAATCTTCGGCCAAAAAGATGAATCTTCAACAACGAAAAATGAATTTTTAACAAAGTATTCAACTTTAAACTAATCTGTTGAATTTTTGACCAAAAGATATATCTTTTTAACAAAGATGGTTGCATTTTCAACAAAATAATTAAATTTCCAACCAAAACATAGAATTTTTAACCAAACGAGATGAATTCCAAACGAAAGATATAATACTAAACTTTTCAACCAAAAAATTAACTTTTAACATAAAATAGTTCAATTATCTTATTGGGTTCTGTTAACTCAGTTCGCATTTAAGCGAAAACACGAAAAAGACGGGAAGTTTCTTGAAAACAGGGAAAAAGAGAAGAATTCAGGGTTCATCTTTCGCAAAATTCGCAAACTTTGTTAAAATTGTAAATCAGAAAACGTACCAGACTTATCTAAATTCGTAACCCCCCCCCCCCCCCACACGGGGGGGGGGGGGGGGGGGGGGGGGG
>CAKNXH010002444.1:190855-208499 GCA_932178445.1 Andricus quercusramuli
GTGAGCGTAGTTAATGAATGGCCCTTGATACAAAATAAAAAATGGATTAGGGGACAGGCTGTGGAGCTTGGAATAACTACTACCCGTCTAAAAAAAAGTAAAAATCAGTTTATTGTGTAAATGACTATTAAATATCACTTTGTAAATCAATAATTAAATCAAGTAAGGCGTTTGACATGATCTGTCTTCCTTTTAGATCCTTTTATGTACCCCAGGAACTGCAATTCTGCAACTGCCTGCGAGAATCGGGCGCTACGATAAATTTTCATTAAGGAAAATTCCTGAGATAGAGTTGAAGTGTGCAAATAATTTTTCGAAATAATTGATAAAAGTTTTTTCTTTCAGAGTATAATTTGAAAGGATACTTTATCGCTGGATCTACTTCCCGTTGTTCTTCAGTTTCGCTGGGGTCGACGAACGACAAGAATGACTGAAACAATTAAATAGTCTTTAGGTCTACGACACACGACATATTTCAATTCATCACTAATCAAAGTTGGACTCTGACTGGATATGTATGCATCGTATGTATCAGAGAGCGAGATGTTATGATCGTAATGAAGCGCATAAATCATTCGGAATCGCTTTTGAAATCATGAAATGCGACCGGCTTAAGTATTCTAGACATTAATGTGTAAACACGAGGGTGGATGATTACCTGTAACCAGTCGTACATGTTAATCAACTTCCTGTTCTCTAAGTGCAGTTTATAAATTATACCGAGATCTGGCATTGTACTCAGAATTTCGCCGTCGTTACTCACATGGCAGCAGTCACACTGAAAAAATAAATATTCACTAGGGTGGTCCAAAAAATCGACTTTCGAGTTTTGGTTATGTAAAATTTGAATTAAAAAAAGACAAATTCCCATTTAGTACATAATTATTTGGCTGCAGGACTAGATGAAGCAAAAGGATAATTTTTGTCGCAAAAAGATTCTTTTTGAGAAGAATGCAAATCCTCTGAACTTTAAATATATGGGGAAATTCCATTTGAGTCAAGAAACGTTTATCAGAGTGGAAATTAACATGGGATTTTAAATGAGAAAAGCTCATTCAAATCTTGAGAAATTTTCCAAGAATAATTTCCACCCAATAACTTTTTATTTCGCCGCCCCGCAACATTCTTGCATTGTACCCGAAAACTGCAAAAAAATTTAAAATATCAGTTTTATGTAAAAATCAGGCTAAAAGCGAAATTCTAAGAATTCTTTCAACATGAACTATTTTTATTGTATAAGTGATAAGTTTCCAAGTAATTTTTAACTAATTTTCAAATGTTTACACAGTTATTATTTCTTCAAACAATGTTTTCCCCTGTAAATCATGAAAAGTTATTATTTTTCAGAATAAATAATACAGTTAATGAATTTCAAGACTAATATTGTTTTTTTTTAAATATTTTTCATTTGTTTAAACAATTTATATTAGTTTTGATCTCTTTCAACCCAATATAAGTGATATTTGTGAATCTTTCAATATTTAGAAAAGCGTGTTAATATTATTTAGCAATTCTTCATTTTAAATTTGTAGTTTGGGATGGGTACGCGACAAAACATTTTGCGTAATTTTTTATTTATAATTTCTAAAAAAAGTCTTCTAAAATTTGGAAACTTTACTAAATTAAATAAAAAATAATATATACAATAAAAATTAAATGAATCATCAATATTTTGCTGAGATAATTTTAGAAAAAAATTATGATTGAAATAGTATTTTTTTCCATATTTTGATCTGTCCTGCATATATATTGTAAAGAGTTTGGCAGCTGTTTTTTTTATTCTAATCGAATGTCCTTGATCTCTTAGTTTTTATATTTTCATACTCTGTTGGGTTACCAGTAATTCACAAAAAAATATTTTAGGTGATTACAAAATTTTTTTTTCTCGGACATGGTCAACTTTTTGGCAATCATACAGTAATATTTTGTTGTTTAATAATTTTTTCTCCTGTAAGTCATGAAAATTTATTGTTTTCTGAAGTTAATAACGCAGCTAATGAATGTTATAAGAGTTACATTATGTCTTAGACATTTTGCAATTATTTACGCAATTAATAATCATTTACTTATATGATACTCTTGACATTCATCAACTGTATTATCCATCCCGAAAAATGCAAACTTGTTACGGTTTACAGGTAAAGAAATTCTTTAAACAGTCGAAAATTAGTTTCAGAATACTTGGAAACTTGTCATTTATCGATTAAAAAAAATCATGTTGATTTTTTTAATACCCCCTTTAGCATGATTTTTATAAAAAACGGCTATTTTGCATTTTTAGGGCAGTTTCCAGGCACAGTACAAGGGCATGTGGAGCATGAGGTCAAAATGAAAAATTAATTCGTGGAAATTACTCCTATAAGATTCCTTCAGAAGTGATTATACTTTAATTTACAAAATGTTAGTAACAAGTACTTCTTTTCCTCCTTTTTTTTCAAAACAGAACTTTTCCCATTTAAAATACTTCAAAATGAGTTATTTCGAAATTTATTCATCTAAAGATTCAAAATAGAACAATTTTAAAGATCAAGAGTATAAAATTAACATTCTGAAAAGTTTTTAAGCTTTCAAATTGTATGCATTCAACAATAATAATAATAATTTTCCAAATAAAAAAACAAAAGCTTAATTCCGGAGCACTGTGAGAATAATTTAAAGTAAAAATATACCTTAAGATAAAATCTGGGATCATTTAATGCAGTATGAACTGCAGCTCGAAGAGAACCTTTAATCTGCCGCTTCACTAAATTACTATCATGGAAACAAAAAATATCATGTCCCACGAATTTTCTAGGATTCTTCAGATAAACAGAAAATATTTCTCTGTCGAGATAATCCACAAAATTTTCCTGTGCTTCTTTGTACGGCGAATGTGAAGTCTTACGTGCCTTGCTACGTAGATCCTTAAAATTTCACGTAAAAAATCAAAAAAAGCTCAAAACTTGAGAATTAATCAATGTTGCTAATAAGTTTTTGACGAACCTCTACAAATGCCATACGCTTAAGTCTCTCTCCGACTTTATTGATCTCAGATTTTGGTGACGTCTCGACAGAGTCAATTATTCTTGATTTAACTGGAGAAGGAATTTCTAAACTAGCGTTTTGTATGATTTTGAAGTTCTTCTCTAAATTCTTCTTAAAATCCTTAGGTAAGAACTTTTCATTGTCTTTGGAAACTTCTATAACTTCAGTGAGTTTCAAAAGGAGCTCTTCTTTAGCCAGGTATTTTAAAAGTTGTAGTGCACTCTTGTATTCATCCGAATCCGTTAAACTTGAGCTAACAGCCCTCCCGTATATTTCTCGAAACTAGAATGAAATTGGAAAATTAATTATCACTAAAATATCAAATCTTTTGAGAGGCGAGGGTTTATTCCAGAAAGCCTTACTTTCTTTCCCAAGGGAGCACTTGTCAGAGTACCAACAAAAGCATGCAAGCATTTAAGCACTGACAGAAATTCGTGCATATAAGTTTCAAACATTTTTGTGCGATCGACGACAAATTTCTAAAAAAAATAATATCCATTATTAGTAATACTAAAAAGTATAAATCAACTTAAATTAAGACCGACTTTTTGCTAATACTTTAAACTCCTTTTGATTCAATTCTTCTTTCCCTTTGAAGTAGTGGGCTATTGAAGGTAGTTTCTTAAATTCCTGGATGTCCAACAGCATTAAATCTTCTATTTTCTCTTCGATATCACTTGAATCACAACAGAGAGAAGCCCAATTGTTATCAAAAAAGTGTAGGGCCAAGCAAATCTATAAAATTAATTATTTGTGAGACAACTTGAAACTCGTAAAAATCAATACATGCAGGCCTCGGTCTCACTTCAGAGCTCAAAAATAGTGTCATACCATTTTTCAAATATTAAACTTATATGTAGTCCAAATTTAAAAGTTTATTTTCCGAAATCAGAAAGTATGTGATGGAAAATTAAATTTATTTTTTAAACCAAATTACAGTTTTCTAACCTAGTATTTCTTAAGTATTAAAAATGAAATTCAATGTTTATTTAAAATGTTATCTGATAGTCTATAAATGATAAAAATTCCTATTTCTTAATCACAGGCTTCAAAGTCTTTTCCCTCTGCCCCTCGTTTTCTTGCTACTACATTTAAATGCGAATTGAATTAATAGTAACCAAAAAGAAAACCTAACTTTTTTTGTTGAAAGTTATTAATCATTTTTTGTTGAAAAGTCTACTATTATGTTGTTGGTCATGAACTAATATTTTTTTATTACAAATTTTATTCTTTGGCTCAAAATCAAATTATTTTTTTGAACATTCATCTTTTCAGTTTAAAAATTCAACAATTTGATTGAATATTATTTTCTTTCTTGACTATGCACGGCCCGTAATCAGGACATATTATCAGACATCAACAGACATATTATTTTAGCCTATTAGCGATGAAGTTCAAAAATATTTGAAAAAAGTAAAAAAAAAGTAAAGAAATAGTGGTATTAGCGGAAAATTTGTGAAAAAATAGTGTCTTCAGTGTAATTTTTTCGAAATAGTAGCAAAATAGTATCATCGCTCAAAAAAAAATGTCCAATATTTTCAATAGTGTATTGAGTCCCAGGCCTGAACGTATCCTCAGTTTATAATATAAATATACCTTGTACGCTTGCATAAATCCATCAACCGATAAATCATAAAACAGAAATATATCCTGAAGCAAATTAAACGCGTTTCCTGTTAGCTTAAACGGTATTTCATGTGAGAAAATAATTCCTTCCAAAGCATCTGATAAACTTTGCAACTGTGTTTGTGTGGAAAACACCTAAAATCATAGTCACAGGTTCAATTAGAGACTTATTAGTCTACTGTGGAGCGCCTTGAATATATTTACATACTTTTACTCGAAGTTTTGATGTAACGTCGTACGAAAGGGTTCTATGCACTACATGCAAACTTGTTGCAATACCGAAGATCAAAACTATTTTCATTGTGGAGTATATACTGAATGGGGGAAAAAGTCACTGTATAAATATATATATATATTTTTTTTTATAAGGAGATCTAAAAACAAATTAGTCGATCTACCTTAAATTATAGACGAAATCGTGCAGTGCTTTGGCGGAAAAGTTTTCAAAATCTCGTACAATTATAACAAGTGGTGTATTTTCTTTGTTCGATTCTTGATACCAGCAATTCAAAGCACGAAAAGTGCAATGAGTCTTTTTTATAATTGGATCATCCTGAAATAGTAAATATTTTCAGAGGGATGTCTTGAGAACATTTGAGAAGATAATTTTTTTTCGAGACCCGGAAAATTCTTTCAAAGTTTCTTTGAAAGAATTTTCAAATGGAGAAAGAATAAGGAAAAAAGTAAGAGGTTGGTTTTGTTGAATCTTTTGTTTTTCTCCCCCTTATTTCATTGTTATATATCTGTCTCTAATAATTCTGATATGTCTTGTGGTTGTAAGCATACTTTTTTCTGATACGCTCTTTTATGTATTGCATTACGTAAGAAGACCTATTTAGATAGAAGGTTTCTTATATTGCTATTTTTTTTTATTTTAAACAGACATTAAGCTTTGGACTTGGTTTCCATTCTAAAAGGATCGATATCTTATTCACCACTATTTTTTTTCCGTAATTCAGTATTAAAACTAACCTTTGTTTTTGCATTGATTAATTGATAAATGCTTTCTTCAACCATATTTTTCATGGTACTACAATTCTTAGAGCTTACAGTGGCTATATATAGAGTAACACTTTCAAGTGTTGATACTACTTTATCAAAAAGCATGACGTGATCAGGAACATTGACACCTAAGGATTGATAATAAGTCGTAATTAAGTCAAGTATATTAATCTAGATATAACTAATTATATAGGTCAGTGTCATTTACCAGCTAACAAAATTGCTGTCGGTATTTCGGAAGGCAGAATTTTCATCGAGCCGTCTTTTACCTTAGATACGTAGGAATGCAAGTCTTCCATAATTTGTTTAAACATTGTATAATTAATACCCTAAAATAAAAAAACATTATAACATATTTGATTTTAGAAAACTAGAATATTTCGACGTTTCCACGGAAGTGTCATTTTTCTGTCACCGTGATTTAAAAAAAAATCACTCCTAAAACACTGCGAAAAATAGGTTTGAAACCTTGTCAATTTAAAAAAAAATGTAAATTAAGATTTTCAGATTTATAAGAAAAGTAAGAGTGATAATGCTGATTGTAAATAACGCCGTTTAACCAGCAAAATATGAAATTTAAATTAAAAATTCCTAGAAAAATGTTACAGGCATCAATGCATCTCTGAAAAGGTTTCCCGATAAGAAATGCATAATATATTGGGCCGAAAATAACAAATTCTGGGACTCGAAATCGTTACAACGCGAAAAATTAGCATATTGGGATCCTATAAAGTGAATAATTAATTTTGAATCGATAGCCATGCAGCTTGGTTACCCGCACTGAAAAAATTTCTGTTTCGCTGAGTTTTTAAATGTTATGAAGTTCAAATTTTTTTGTTACATATTTGAAGATCAAAAAAATCTTTCCAATTTTTCGCGGATTTTGATGAATTTAAAATTCTTCTGATCATATATAGGTTTTTCCGCATATAAATACACACTAGACAAAAATGGAGAAGATCCAGGAATTGAAAGTAAAAATACAGCGAATTTTAAAATTTTGGATTTTTATATTAATTGAACTTATCTTTATAAATCGTGGTTTACAATTTTTTTTGCATATGTGTGGGCCTTTTTAGCATAGAAATACAGAAGAAAAAATTCTAAGAAATACCAAATTCCAAATTTTGAAAATTTATTCACACATGCGCATACAAAATTTTAACCCACAAATTATAAAGATAATTTTATGATCGTTCCTTTGGGCCTCCTTGCTTTTGAAGACCAAAAATATCTACATTTTCACCAAATATGTCCACGTGGACACCCCCCCCCCCGGCCCCCCCCCCCCCCCCCCCCCCCCCCCCGCGCGGGGCGAGGGTCAAAGGGATGTGAAAAATTGTCCACCTGGTATATGGATGGCCCCAATGTGCTTTGATTTTCAACTCAATAAAAAAAATCTCAAAACCTTGGACGTGTCCAAGAAACGTCCTCACAAGGAAAATAATGTGTCTCAAAAATCATGTGTTTTTTGTAAAGAAAATATGTATATAAATGGATTTTCTTTAAAAATGACTTGTCAAATTAAAAATGTTGTTGGCAAACAATCGAAAAATATTACTTGTTTCTATCAAATTACTCGTTTAAAAATATTTTTCAGAACGAAGAGAATTTTATACAGAGGTAAAAGTACAAAATAAAGCATAGTTTGTATAAAAATGTTTGATCATATAAATCTATCATTAATACAATTGGTTAATTCTTTTCTCACACATTAAATTATAGAAGAGTTCAAGATATTTTTTTAATGTTTCTTAAGAATATTATATTGAAAATAATAGTTTAATGATAAAAAAATGTGCTAGCCACTTTTTAACAAAATATTTAATTCAACGTTAAACATAATTTAATTTTCTAACAATATTTTATTTTTCCTGTTAAATATTTCCGAACTGTTATATTTTAAATGGTCAGGCTGTTCATTTTACTATTGAGAAAACAACGGAACTTGATTTAAAATAACAGGTAAAGTATGATTAAAAATTTTTATAATAAAATTTCGAATGAAGCAAAATAATCCCGCTTCATTTCTTTGCAGATACTCATTGCATAGTTTTATTTTGAAAGATGGTGATTTAAAAAGTAATGGAAAGTATCCCGAACATTAAAAAAAAAGAAACAAGCCTCTTCCATCTTCTATTCATAAAATATTACTCATTCAATTAAATTTATTAATTTATTGATATAATTATTTTATGTGACTTCCGTGCATGCTCAAAGATATTGATGAAACTGAAAATAAGTTCCTTTATGTATTAAGAATGTAGGAAAAAAGTTTTAAATATGTGCCTTAAGATTTGTTTTGGAATTGTTTTATAAATGAAACTTTCCGTGGAAATCCATAGGTATATTTTTTGTGCACTGCTGCTCAATATACCTCTGTACAATTTTGAATTGTGCTCCATATTTCTTTATATGAGAGATACCACGGAGATTCAATATAATTCTGATATTCGTGCTTTATTCTCTTATCTCCAAAGATATAACTTCTGCTGGGAAATACACCCTGAAACAAATGAAAAATCCAATGTTGTGAAAAATAAATGATGATCAGGCGATATATGTGGCTGAATATGTTTTATACGTTAATACTATGATGAATAATGGGGGCTGGGAAAGATGTAAACAAATTTCTTTTTGAGAAAATCTTGGAAAAATAGTAATAAGTTTCAATCGCGATATTAACCCAGAATATGTTTAACAAGTGTAAAACAAAAAAATAAAAATATTCTAAATTATTAATATTCATATAATATAGAAAATATGAGAATAAATTATTCTAATACATCTTTTTGATTTACATAATAGATAATAATTTGTAGTTTTCAGGATAACAAGTTTCCTTCCATCCCGCTTTCTTCACGATTCGCAAAAAGTTTCACGGTTATTAAAATTTTTTAAAAATTGAACAAGAGGAACCTTTTTAAGTGTATAACTTTTAAAATTGGAGTTGACAAATTTTTTAATTCAAACGCTCCAACAATTTACACGTAAAAAAAGGAAGCCTTTAACACTTTTGGGTGAAACAATTTTTAATTAAATGTTTCTAAACTACAAAATTTCAGATTTTTAATTTTTAATCGAACAGTTTAAAGATTTTTGGTTGAAAAAATATAAATTCACACTATCAGTGAAACCTAATTTGAAGAATGAATCAATAAATTTGTAAATGTTCAAAATTATGTCATTTTAAGCAATTTTAATTTAAAAACGTTAAAAATTGAACAATTGAATTTTTTAAATTTTAATTGTTCGATTTTCATTTATGAATCTGAACACAATGCTTTCACTTGCTAATTATAAATTGAACAATTAACATTTTAACATTCAATTTGGAACAAATTCGGAATTTATGCCTTGTAAAATCAATTATTGTTCAATTTTTCATGCGATTGGTGTTGGGTTTTTTTTAAATTTCATAATTTACATGAAAATTTAATGAATAAACATTTCAATCCATCAAAATTTTTTTATAAATGTGAGAAAAATGTTTCAAGGTTATGCCGGTTATATGCAACAGGTAGTTAGAAAGCATGGCTTACCTTCGAAACTGAGACCTTTTCCATTATAGTCAACTGTGTTTCACTTTGTTGAAAAAATAAAACAATGCACCAAACAATAGAGATGAACGCTGAATAAAAGAAAAAATAGAGAGCATCAAACGTCACATCTAACTCCCATCTCAGCCCAATTAACACTGCTTTCGCGCCAGTTTCTGCAGCTGTTAGCCGTTTCGTCTGCTAGGAAATCGTCTGCTACTTCTCTTTCTATAGATGGCGCTATCGTACGGACTAGGAATTGGCGGCTGATATTTGAATCTTGTTGATGAAAATCTAATGCAAAGTTTATAATATTAACCATTTATTTTGTATGTACTTACATAAATTACAGTATTAAATTATAACTTCATGCCTATTTTTCGAAGATAAACCGAAGCACCTTTGGAAAAACTGTACTTTCGTAGTTTGAATCTTCAAAAATTGTTTCTTATTGACAATTTTTAAAGAATTATTTAAATAACCATTCAAAATAATCTAAAATAATTTTTATTGTCGATTTATTTGATTCGTCTATATAAATTTGGTTGTAAAAAATTACAAACAACTTTAATATTCAATAAGAAGTGAATAGTCGTTATAGAAAATTATAATAAGCGGCTATTGATTTGCAAACATTTTATTCTTTTATTTTTAAAGCAAAAGCATATAGTTCTCTACAGAAAATACATTTGTCCATTGAAAACTTTCTCAAGAAAAAGTTAAACTTACGGAGAATGATTTTTCACGAAAGATAGGGGAATAATAGGGGAGTCAATTCTTTTAAAATTAAATTAATGTATAAGTACAATATTGAAGTTGAGTTGTTGAATTTTCAACTAAAAACGATAAATTCCAAAACAATAATGGAATAGTTAAATTTTCAGAAAACAAAATTAATTTTTAACCAGTAAAGCACGAATTTTCAACAAAATAGTTCAATCTTCAACCAATGAAATGAATGTTCAAGAAAGTGGTTCAATTTTCAACCAAGTAGCTAAATTTTCAATCAAAACGATTACTTTTCTATCAAATTGTGGAATTTTCAACTGAAAACGATCCATTTTCAACCGATAATGCAATAGTACAATTTTCAGTTTAAAAATTAATGTTCAATCAGAAGAGCACGAATTCTTAATCAAATAGATCAATCATCAACCAATAAAATGAATGTTTAACAAAGCAGTTTAACTTTCAGCCAATCAGTTGTATTTTCAACCAAAAAAGATGAATTCTCAATGAAAAATTTAATAGTAGAATTTTCATCTAAAACCGATTAATGTTGAACCAAAAAGAGTATAATAGTGAAAATTTTAATTAAAACAATTTTCAACCAAATAAAAAAGCAATTTTCAAAATAATAGTTCAATCTTCGACCAAATAGTAGAGTTTTTCATCAAAAGAGATTAATCATGAAGCAAAAATATATTAGTAGACTCTTCAATTAAAAAAAAATGAACTTTTAACGAAAAATGATTGCTTTTTGTTATGAGTTTTATTAATTCAGTTCATATTTAAGCACAAAAAAACGAGGAAAGGGAGAAGTTTTCTTAAAAAAGAGAAAATACAAGAATTCTAATAAAATCACTGACTTTTTTTTATTTAACTTCTATTTTCCATGTGCGACCATCGAGAAAAAAGCGTTGCGTTTTTTTTAAACGGCTTCTAAAATATAATTGCCCTCAGATAATTTATTTGGAGTAGGTATTCAAGCCTTCAACATTTTCTGTTCCACTTGGGAGATCGGATTTAGCTTCCGTTTGAAATGAAATATGAATATTTCTCACTACAAATTCGAACATGCTGGTCCATGAAACTACTGTTGAACCTCGCGGCTTCCCAATTGTTTGCACGTTCCGAATTGATTCGTTGAATTTGCGATTCAGATGCTACAACCCGTAGCACTGATCGCGTTAACTTGTCGGGATATGAATTGATTTGAACGGCCAACGTGGATTCACAGTTTACTAGTCACCATTGGTTTGAATAGACAGTGATAGCGGTTTCTCCTTTCACTGTTTATCTATTTTACATTTTAAATTAAAAAAATTGTCCTCTCTATCGCGAGTTATTGTTTCAAAATATCATGCAGCCACGCAAAGGAACGTCCATCAATTACGCTAGGCTGTTTTTGATATTTTTACCCCCCCCCCCCCCGGCCCCTATTGTAAGCACGCGTTATATTTTTAGGATCCCCTTGATAAATAACGTTTTATTTTTTTACTCGATACATAAAAAATATATCAATTGTATATCACCGCAAGCGATATTTCAAGAGATTTCAAAAGATTTTAAGGGATTCAAATAAAAGTTTTAGGATATTTCAAACGATTTTAAAGGATTAGGAGAGATTCCATGGATTTCAAATCATTTCAAAAGATTTAAAGAGTTTCTCAAAGGGTTTTATAAGATTTCAAGGGACTTTTGATCAGATTTTCAAAGACTTAACTACATTTCAAAGGATTTCGACCGATTTTGAGGGATTTTAAGGAATTAAGAGCGATATATGCGGATTTCAAGGGATTTTGAGAGATTTCAAGAAATTTTGAGTTTTTAAAAAAAAGTCACGGGATTTCAAAGGATTTTGAAGGATTTCATGTGATATCCAAGTATTGTCATGAGTTTCCAAAGGTAACAGCAGATTTTAATGGGATTTCAAAGATAACTGTTTTTGAGAGTTATAAAAAAGTTTTGATTATTTCACAGGATTTCAAAGGATTTTAAGAGATTTCAAAATATTTCATAGTATGTTCACAATCCAATTGAAATTAAATCTGGGATATTCTTTTAAAACTAATTGAAATCTTTAAAGTCCGTGGGAATCCTACTGAATATCTTGGAATCCTTTACAATATCGAGGACATATTGGATCCGCCATTTTGAATTTTTCATTTTTGACCCCGGATTTGAAATCAGCGACCCGAAAACCCCCCATGTAGCAAATTTTAGTCAAACCGGTTTCCTTTTACAATTTTCGTCCGCCATATTGGATCCGCTATTCTTAATTTTTTAATTTTGAGCTTGGATTTATAATCAGCGACCTGAAAAACCACCTTGTAGCAAATTTTAATCAAATCAGTTTCGTTTTACAATTTTAGTCTGTCATATTAGCTCCGCCATTTTGGATTTTGTCTTACAACGATTTACATGTCAGATTCGGATTGGACATGCAAAAATCTATATAAAAGCATGTATAACACATAAAATGTAAGATCTAAGCGTTTTTGGTATTCAATAAAGGATTTTTTTTGCCAAAAATTCCATCTTCAACACAGATTTTCAAGGTCACAATTTTTTTCTGACTTTCTCTATAATTTTTCTATATTCGGAAAGGTTTTTTCTTTAATTAAAAAAAATATCCCTCCAGGTCATTCCGATCCAAAGTTCTACGATTTTGAGACAGAACGTAAAAATAGGGGCTGGCAGTCAGTAGAAAACAACGGCTTTGACATGCCAGTCACTCGGGAATATTTTTCTTATGCCTTCAATTATATTATTTTTTTTTGTTCGTGCATTTTAAAATCAGCCAAATTTTCAACAAGTTTTTTCGCGATTTTTGATTGGCAGTCACGACTTAACAACGGATTTCGAGTACCAGTCACTCGAAATCGTTTTTAGCAATGTTTTTACTATATGTTAACAAATTTTCATGCATAACGCGATTGGTCGGTTCTTCATTTCAAAAAACGTTATAAACAATTTGTTTATCAAGAAAGGCAACGGATTTGAGCTGCCAGTCACTCGATTTCATATTGTACCCATCCGAGGCTATATTATATAATTTTGTTAGCCATTCAAAAATCAGCCGGAAAAAATTTCACTGGCTCTTGGACTATTAGAATTCGATACTTAGTGAGTTGGAAATCCAAGCTGTGACGTTTGATTTTAGTTTGAATTTCGAAATTGTCCAGCAGCGACAAGCTTTCATGCAGAGAAGAGCTGCTGGATGATAAAATGCGACGACTAGCTTTGCACGCATCGGTCTCATTTTGCGGTTGGCAGTTTGGCACTCGCATTTGTGCCCGGAGGGCTTTAAGGATATAAATGCGGATCGATCGAGAGCTTAATCATTCAGTCTCAGTGAAAGAGCGGAAAAAAGGAGAGGGTGGTTGGGTAGGATGAAAAAAATGAGGAAATGACTGGGACATGAAAAACCACCCTCTAGAAAGAGAAGTGATGAAGCTCGATTGCTTGGAACGAGGCACATAGAAGTATATTATTACGCATCCCTCTCAATTTACATCGTTTACATTCAATTTTTCCCAGTACACATACCTCGTTTTCTTCTTCAATTGATATTTGTATATTTTGCAAGTCATGCCATATGCTGACTTCGTAAAAAATTAGGTATATTGAAACCATCTACTGTGCCATTTAAATTAATATCATTTGCATTCATGAATTCAATTTATCAATAAAAACGAACTTATTCTAAAATAGTATGGGAAAGTTAGAAAAACCAAGAGTATTTAAGAAATTGGGGCTTCTATATTTGTTGATGATAATTTTAGTTTTTTTTTTAATCTGCAAGGAGCCCGATGCTCAATTTCTATATATTATGAGTGAAAATCAAAAATTTGAAATTATTCAATTAACATTTTTGTTGTCGAGAGTATTTCAGAACAACATGCATTCTCATCAGTGGGAACAAAATCATGAACATCCCAATAATGTCCTTGAGACGTTCTTAGGACGTCCAATGTCAGTCCAATAAACGTCTCTGAGACCTCCAATGTCCTAAAGATATCCTAAAGATATAGGACGTTCTCAGGACATCTTTTGTACTGACATTCAAAATATCGTTCTTCTAATCATAAATCCGTGGTCATTTTTGTCTATTAAAGACACTTTAAGTTTAATTAAATTTGCACAGTTTGAAGTGCATTCATTAATCTTTCATTTTCACTCAATTTAAATGTGAAAATTAAACTTTCAAGCCGTAAGATTAATGAAAAAGTGTTTTGTTATCGGGAGACATGAAAACTCGAGGACATTTAAAAAGTAATTATAACTCTGAAGCTATGATGGGAAAGAAGAATAAAGCCGTATTTTTGGATTATGCAGTTAATTCTGAAAAATACGTGTATTTCACAATCAGATCTTAAGTTTTCTTTTAAAAGATATAACATCCTAATTTTGAAGATAGAGTAGATATGGAATTTTTGTCTCAGTTTTTCGTGGCCACCCTAGATTCAAAATTTAGTCATATCTCAAAGATTAGGGGTCGTAAATGAATTACATAACACTTTTTTGGGGAGTGGGGTCTAGCTTAGTGTTATATAATGGTAACAAACTACAGGGAAAAGTTGGGAAAAGCGTTACATGGGGGGAGGGGGTCAAAATTGTCGAAAAATTGCGTTACGTAATTTATGCATGACCCCTTAATACTTTAAGCTTTAAAAAAATTGTACAGAGTTTAATGTTTTGTTTTAAAACGATTACATACATTTGTTTGAAAAGTGCCTAGAAGAAATTAGTAAAAAAAAGGAGTTAAAATATCTCTTATTTTTGCACGTACCTTGATAAATACGCTTGATTTATTTGAATAAAAATATTGTTGTGTAAATTTTGGGGATAAAAATCATTGAAATTGGAATTTTCTGAAAATTAGAACCTTTGGAAAAAATTAGAACATGTTATCGCAACTATAAAGTTCGCAGTTGAACAGCTTCCTCGTCCATCAAACAAAGTCATTTACATTCGAATGCACTGAAAGTTCAGACGATTCGTTTTGCCCTGTCTAGATAAGCAGACCCTGTGGTAAGGAAAGATCCACCTAAGAATTCTCGATAACGCCTCCGGGTGTTTAGAAAAGAAATCCCATCTGGCTAAAAGCGATCCTTTTCGCTTATGCGCATCCGTTTTTCGAACATATCGGTTGAAAGAGGACTATCGCCAAAGATAAAACGAGTTCGCAAAAGGTCTGATGAAAAGTAACGTACCATAAAAACCAGTAGTACATAAAAATTCCCCATTTCGTATCTCTTTCATCACTTTTCTATCAAAACTAACTCGAAGAGAAACTTTTTTATTTTCCCTCTTGCAGGAAATATGCATTTTTGTATATAATAACAGTTCTTTTCTATTTTCATGTAAGATTGGAGAATAAGTCTTAGGATTAGGACAAAGCAAATGCATCAGATTATCCTCAATTCCATGTACAAACACTACGTTCATATTCACTATCCAGTGTATTTCAGACGAAATCGAAACCTCTTTTTCAATTTAAAACGAATGTTTTTTCAATTTGACGTGGAATGAGAAAGTGATTGATGGAAAGGGAGAGTATAATATACAGGGATGGATATGAAGAAATCGTAAAAGCGGGAGGTTCTGAAGGCCCTCATGGGGGGCTATAGAGGCCCTCATAGAGGCTCTGAAGGCCCTCGTAGGAGGTTTCGAAAGCCCTCATTGAAAGCTGTCGAGGCCCTTGTGGAAGGCTCTAGACTTGTAAAAAGTTCGGGAGGGCCTTTCCAGAATTCCTGAAAGAGCATACTAATATAGAGTCCAATTTAAAATGAATTTTTGATGATAGTTATTTCTTAATTGTAAACCTTAGTCTGCAAGACTTGTTTAATAATATAATTCTACAGCCAAGTATATTCATCCAATCAATTTCTCGTAGTGTAAAAAGTTATACTGCAGTTAAGGGGTTTCGCGAAAGAAAAATTACTGGGTTTCTTAGGCTGGAAGTCTGAGCCGGACGACGGCAGTTTACGAGACGAGACCCAATTCTCGGAGTGGGTAATGAGCGCCATTGTGTGACTTTTCCTCTGAAGTACTGAAACCTTCTAGATCCGTTTCAGTGTGCAGAATGGCAGTAGGTTCGCTGGAGAGCGCCGAGGATTACTGTGACGTTCTAGGGAGTAACGAGATAATAAAGCGATGAGCTCTGTAGCTTTTGCGGAAAAGTTTCGCTCAAGTCTTGCTTTTTATTTTTTGTTCGCACAGTCTTCACCCTCGGTTCGCAAGTTTTTCTTACTAGCGTTGCGTCTTCACAATGTGAAAATGTAATCCTCAGATCATTGTGAAACTGAATAGTGTGCGAAATGACTTTCCTTATAAATCGTTGCTGTTGACCTTATAATTTTATTTCGTGTTCCGCATTCGAAAACATTTTAATTAAAAAAAAACGGCAGATAATTTATTTAGAAAGATTGTACCGATAGTAAAGAAATAATATGTTTTTTTTGTTACAGCTACTTCCTCCTTTAGAACGGATCGCTTAGATCATGCTATGCCTATAAACTCGGAACTTGATGGAAATCCGCCACTGTGGGTGACACGAAAACAAAACGGCAGACAAGAAGATATTTACATTAATAATGCGAAAATTCTGATAGACCAAAGTAATATCGAGTTAGCGATTAAAACTAATGATGGCGAAAAGAAACAGGTACGTATCTATAAATATGAAATCAAGCGAAACTAAATACAGTACACTCCCGGTAACTGCCAGTCTGACGGGGCTGTAGGGGAGTATAATTCCAAGAATTCGGCACTTATTGAGTACACCCACTCTGCTCCGTCGTATAACTACACTGCGTTGGAGCTCGCACTTTGGGACATGCGCAGATACTCGCAGTCGCTCAAGTGGGAGACACAATGGAGTGTGCGTTAAAATACGTGTGGAGGAGAAGTGGCAAAAAGTGGAATTTACGGAGCTTGCAGTTAGCGGGAGTGTACTGTATATCTTTTATTAAAATATATAAGTGAAAACATGAGCGTGACAACTGGATAATAACCGTTTCAAGTTAGCACCTTGAATACTTTATTTTAAATATAACACAGTACCAGCCTCATCGCCCAGTTGTCATTATCATGTCTTCAATTCAATTGGTCTATTATTGTTTATCCGAAGATATCACAGTTTGAAAAGAAGTTTATTTATTTTTACTTATTCGTAACAATTAAAATACATAGACAAAACAGTTTAATTGAACTGAGCGAATTTGAAACTATACTATATCGATTGCTCCATGCAATATGGAATCAAGTTCGGATAAGTACGTGTAAAGAATCAAGTTTACGGCTTTTTTGTATAAAATATCAGGTTATATTTTCTCTGTACATGGAATTAAGTCCATTTTGATCGATTTTGACATTTCTAATTTCAGTGATAAAATAAACAAAACGTATAAAAATTCTATGAAATTCTCGGCAATATTTACTATTGTATAGAATTTGTTAATATTTTATCACATGCTATAAAACGGTCTGTTTGTTCATTTTATTGCAAAAGATCGAACTGTCAAACAAATAGACTTGATTCCATATACAGGGCAATTCTAATCTGATTTTTTATACGGAATAGCCGGAACTTGATTCTTTATGAAACTTATCAGAACTTGATTCCATATTGCATGGAGCAATCGAGAAACAATTGTGGCAAATTACGTGAGTTGAATAAAGTATAAGGCTTTTTTGTATAAAGGCTCAGGTTATAGTTTCTCTGT
>CAKNXH010002444.1:208899-232964 GCA_932178445.1 Andricus quercusramuli
GCTAACAATAAATTTAGAGTCACCTTCACACGATGAAGGTAGGCTTGTGGCAAGCCCCTAACGAGCTTTTAATGAGCTTTACAAGCTCACCACCATTAGACTAATGGATATCGGTAACCTCGATTATGTCGAACAGAACAGACAAGATGACGTACTCGTCAAGCGTTCTTGGGCATTATAAACGCAGAATTGACACACGCCCTATAGTAATTGATTTGCACTTCGCAATTTACTTATTATTAATAACTGATGACATTTTACACCAAAAAATCCATCTATTCCTGTATATTATAGGCGTATGTATTAGTTTTCTTCCCCTTTGCTCTGAGAGGTCTACTATAATATGGTCAAAGTTAATTTTTTAAAATAGGGTGTACAGCTAATGTTTTAATCAGGCGCGAGAGGAAATTTCTTTGATCTGGAGTACAAAATCTTGAAACCCACTATGCATTTCCGTACAATCCCATGCAATCTTGCAATCCTGTATTATTCATTGCAAATATTGCAATCCTGACATCCCATGCAACTCCATGCACTCTTACAATTTACAATCACATGCAATCCAGTATCATTCCCTACAATCTTACCATGCAATATGAGATTTCTGTCCATGCGCCTGCTAAAGAACTGCGTAATAAGATGTTGTTGAAAACATCTTATCAGTGAACGGAAAGTGTGATCGCAACTCCGTTGTCTCCACACTACATACATAAGAATGCAAATTTATTTTCTGACTCACTATTTTTTTATATTTCTCAGTTAAGCTTTCAACACGTGTTGCGGAGTATACTACTTAAGTCTAATGAACAATAGCGCGGAATAATAAAATGTATGCTTATCTTTCTAGGACGTGTGGCAATATAACCAACATAGACGTACACCTTATTTACATTACACTGTTGATGCGGATATTATATGTATTGTACTTGCCTTACACAACTGTCAAGAATGCGGTCAATAATATGCAATATATCTTAGCTTAAGCTAGGCCTTTTTTATATTACTTTAATTTTAATTTTGTTTTCCTGTATTGAAGGGCGTCAGCCCGTTGATTTCCTAAATGAACATCACAATACCATTCCATTCCTTGCAATCTCAAGCAATCTTCATGTAATTTTACCGTTCCATGTCATTCCTTACAGTGATCGCATGCGATCTCTATGCAATCTTGCAATCCTATGTAATATTGAATTCTCACGCAATTTGGATGTAGTCCCATATAATTCCTTGCAATCTATATGCAATTTGCAACCCCATGTAATCCGTATGTAATCTTGCAAACCCATGCAATCTTGGAATCTTATGCAAATTTGCATTCTTATGCAATTTCTATTTCATCCATATAATATCTCGCAATCCCATGCAATCTTGCACTCCTTATGCAATTCTGCTTTTTCATGCAATTTCTATGCAATCTCATATACTTCCTTGCAATCTCTATGCACTTTACAATCCCATTCAATATTCCAATCCGATATAGTCCCATATCATTTCTTGTAAGTTAATGCTTTCATTCTCATGAAATCTTGTGCAATCTATGTATGCAATCTTGCAGTCAAATTCAATCCCATATCATATTTTGGAATCTTATGCGATCTTGAAATGACGCATATTATTCCTTACAATCTTATGCAATCTGTATGCAGTCGTACAATCCCATATCATTCCCATATAATTCCTAGTAATCTTATGTGATCTGTATGAATTCTGGCAGTACCATTAAATCTTGCGATCTCCTGCAAATTTCTATGCCATCTCTTATATTTATTCGCAATTTCTACCCAATTTGCAACCGCGTGCAATCTTACAGTCTGATGCAATCCCATATGAGTTTTTGCAGTATGTATGTAATCTCGCAAACCCATGCAATCGTGCAATCTTATAAAATTTTGTATTCTCATGTAATTTCTATACAATTCCATATAATTATTTGCAATCCTTATGCAATTTTGCAATCCCATCCAATCTTGCAATCTTGTGCAACCTTACATTCTCATGTAATTTAATTCATCTCTATGTAACCTTACATTCTCATGAAGTCTTGTGCAATACATGCAATCCCATTCAATGCCATATAGTAAATGTTTGCAATCTTATGCAATCTCTATGCAATATTGCAATCTCGTACAGTACCTTACAATCTCTATGTCTACGTCTTTGACAATCTTGCAGTCTATCTTGCAAATTCATATTGCAATCTTACAGTCCTGCGACCTAGAGTATCGAGTAATGGTGTGCATTTTCTCTCATTTTGAATTTACTCGCACTGAAAAAAATGGTTAGTTGTGACAAGAAACTCTTTATTAGTAAAGATGGTATTAGCTGCGACAACTACTCCGGTGGTAAAAGTAACTAACCAGTTTAGTGCGGCAACAAGTCGCCGTTAGTAATCCTACGTAGGTGATATTAGTAACGACAGTAATTCTAGCCACAACAAATAAAGCAGTCACATTTACCACCAATTTGTTTGCCAAGAAATAAAAGTAGTAAAAGTTACATGTTTTTACAAAACGAAAGTTCATTACTTTCTAGTTTTATATTCATTTTATTGCTCTCAAAATTATTGTTTCTTAATACTGCAAGTGTAAACTTGATAGCAATGCATAATAAATACAGCTGTATCATTAAATATTAAAATTATAGTAGTTTTTCAGTTTCCACTGACATCCCAATGGGCATGTGTTATAGTGAGTTATAGTGAAGTCTCCTATAATTTCAATATTGAGAAGTACTACCTTCGCAGTATTCTACGAACCAGTAATTTTAATAGTAAAACTTTCTAGTTTTGATGTAGTAATGACTACTAATTTAAATAGTGAAACTTACTAATGTTAATAGTAAGGACTACTATTTTAAATAGTAAAACTTACTAATTGTAATAAAAGGAGTAGTCCTAACCAGTTAAATAGCAAAAAAAGAAACCTTTTCATGCAGTCATAAGAATCCTATTACCGCGACTTTCATAAAAATCTTGCTGACTTTTGAGCGGGCTTGTAAACTTGAGTTAGCTATAAATTTGGAGTTTACAAGGCGGCTTTAACTTTAAAAATGATGAGCTCAACTTATATATATATATATATATATATATATATATATATAAAAAGTTCTCTTTTCCACTTTTGTCCTTCTCTGACCTTTTCTATTACTTTTGATCTATTTCTATGTCGATGTTTTCATTAATATTCTTCCTTTTGGGTGGGGATTTGAAAATTTCGAAATAATGGGTTATTTAACAGATTAATTGGAATAATTGATAAAAATGTTAGTACGCTATGCTTGAGATATTTCTTAAATATATTATGTATTGTAAAAACCGTTATTTTCCATAAAACACTATGTCGTTTAACTTGACTTTTATCTCTGATGGAAAACATTCTTTATACTAGAGAATGTGACAAATGTCTTTTTAAAAATCTACATAAAAATTCAAGCAATTTTTCTCTTCAATACATAAATTGCAATTATTCACATTTGTTGCAAATTGTTTTCAAAAAGAACAACAACAGCAGATATATAACGACATATCATATTTGTGTATTGTGAACAGCCTTTTATACATTAGCATTAATTTACTAAACTAATTAAAAAAAAAAAAATTGATTAGCATTTCGAACTCGAAAGTTCATTGCCTCACTACCCGATTCGGGTAGTGTTTCTAGGTGGATAAATACTACCAGTGTGGGTCCACCACTCCCACGACGGGTCAACAACACGCAGTATTCCCCGAACGGTCACCCATCCAAGTACTAACCGCGCCCAACACTGCTTAACTTCAGTGATCTAACGGGAACTGGTGTTTTCAGCGTGGTATCGCCGTTGACTAAACTAATTAAACTGATTAAAATTATATAAAATATTTTTTCAGCAATAATATTTGAAGCATTCGTTTTAAAATAACTCCTTTTCACAATGTTATACAAATTTGCCATCCTAGTTTGAAAAAAAAAAATTAGCTGAAAAACTGATAATTTTTTGTAGTTTTACTTCCTTTTTACCTCTACTTGAAATATTTTCAATTGAAAAACTTATAACATTCTTTTGCCTATGTGAGTGCTAGTTTTAGAAAAAATTATAGTTATTTTGAAATATGTTCATTTTCTACAGCAAAACGCAGTAGGAAAAGGTTCTAGTTTTTTTCGAATTTTTTTCACCAGCAATTTTCAATAAGTTAAATCAAGTTTTTTTTCTTGATTCTTATTGTTGTTATATTCGGTAGCTTCAATTGAGTTGCTACATAGGAAAAAGTGATTACCAGATATAGAGAAAACGAGTAAAAAGTAATGCGACTGCTTCTTAAATTCAATGAAATTCTAACTCCAAAGGGAATTATAAAATATAAGATTTGCTGTCTCATAGTTTCTTTCCGGCTTTTACTCCCTCGTCTTCTTCGAAGAAAATGATTTCATATATAAAATGCCGTTTAATCATAATTGTGAAAATGAAATTGCAGTCAACATTTTAAAGTCTTCAACATATGGATTTTAAATTATAATTCTTGTTATTAAAAGGAACCAGGGTGTAATAAGCTTGCTGTGAAAAGTAATTTGCAGTAATAAATTATAATAGAAGGTAGAAAATTCTTTTCGAGTATGTAAGAGAGAAATTTTTAGTTTTTCTAAAACTAAGGACCATCTTCTCAAGCTCGAAGAGTCTCAACAAAAGCTGATGTTATTGTATCCGGAGGGATGTTTTACCCGAAAGAGGAAGTCCGTGCTTGGCGCGAGTAGGTCATCATAAAGATAGAAGGCAAAATGGAAGGTGAAAAGAAGAGGTCGAAAAGAAGAAAGGTAGAAATTTAAAGTTCGAGGTAGAGATTTTTCCATCTGCGAGGTTACGACTTTTCTTATATTTAAGGTCGTTCCGTAGAGTGCAGAAGAATTTATTTCATGTTGAACAACTTCTGCAAACTGGAAAAGCTCATTATTTTATCGTCAAAGGACATTTTCGCCCCTTTCAAAATGTCAACATTATATTTTCCACACTTTTTGGAAGGCGACGACAAAACAAAACAATTATCCAGATTATTATCTACTTTTATAGTTCTTAATTCAACAGAAAAATTCATTTTTGAAATCTGATGTCTTTGGATGTTGAACGTAACTTCTTTTTCCACTGTAATTATATGTTAATTTTGATAGTAGTTCGAACATTTTACGGGAGTGGAGTTCTCGATCAAATATTTTTGTTGCTATACCTACCCACCAAAAGTTTCTCGACAGAATAACCAACGTCGAGGTGTTGAAAGCGATTGCACGGTCGAATCTTCGGTAACTCGATGAAAAGTTTAAATTGTTTGATAAGAATGGGTGAACCAACGTGACGAAGTTTCTCCTTATCGTCAGCAGAAAGTTTCCGATAAGAGAAGGGATTCTTACATGTAGGAGAATTCGCTCGCAGAGCAACGGTAAGCTTAAAATTGCTGTCGTAGAAGAATAAGGCAAACATCCTTACAAGATTCTGCTATCTAGCACACCATTCCTCTTCAAATTGACGAATTTCTCATAAATTCTGTGACCCGAGATGTGAAACCTTTCTCCATTTTAACACGATAATTTTCTTCAAAAACGGTATTTTTTTAACATGTCAAAACATTATTATAATTTCTAGTAGGTTAACGGAAATTATATAAATTAAATCTTTAATTAAATCAACGGCGATACCACGCTGAAAACACCAGTTCTCGTTAGATCACTGAAGTTAAGCAGTGTTGGGCGCGGTTAATACTTGGATGGGTGACCGTTCGGGAATACTGCGTGCTGTTGGCCCGTCGTGGGCGTCGTGAGCCCACACTTGTAGTTATTTACTAAAAGAAACTATCCACCTAGAAACACTACCCGAATCGGGTAGTATCACGCCTACCCCGAAAGGGAAATGGCTTAATGGTATACATACATACAAATCTTTGAAAATAGAACAAATGCGAGCACCTCTCCCCTCAAAACGGGTCCTTCGATTTAATTTGATAAATGCCTACAAAAAAACACAGAACAATCAAACACAATATTTTAACATTCTTTACAGCCCAAAATAATCGCAAAAGAAGGGAAATGGGTAATTTTGCACGAAAATAGCGACGGTTGTGACTCTCGCCTCGGAAGGACCGCGTGCGTGAATGCCCACTCCAGTATATTGCGCAATATTATGTATTCCAATTGGAAACGATTTAGACGGTCCCGATTTGCACAGTTGAAAAAGTCGTGGTCGGTTAGCATTTGAGTGTTTCTTAGTGCCTTTCAAGTGTTTTTGTTGACGTACGACAATTTGGCAACTAAAACTCAATATAATAGATCAAAAAACGACTGAAATATTTCGTGGAATAGTGAGTTTTTCAGCATGACTTCGCGGCCATGCTGGGCTAGACGTGGAAATGGCAGCCGTCAGGAAGGTTAGCATAGCACACGCGTTTTTGGACTGCATATGAGTTTTTATTCTAAACACAAAGGTATATTATAAAGATCTCGATAATAATATTTTTCAAGTGTTTCGCGAAATACAATCAAGTATCCGAAATTTGAGGTGAGAGTGCCCGGATCGTATCAAATTGATTTGATTTACTTTAACGTTTAGCATATCTTCTCGAAAACGTCGTGAGACGTATTCCCATGACGTCGTGAAAAAATATTCAATTCAAGGCTTCCCGCTCTTCGGGCAACTTTTTTTCATTGGTCAGCCACTGCAGCGGGCGTGACCATACAGGGACCGTGGTGGCAGGTGACGAAACTGCGCAACTTAAAATAAGTGCTTGTAGGGGGGGGTTAAAGTAAGTGAACTTTAAAATAAGCGATCTTTAAAATAAACGGAAGTTTACTGTAGTCAGCAAAACTACTACACATTTTATTATTACTACCCTGGTCGACATTAATTAACACCAATTACTGCATTATATGAAAGAATTGCAAATATAATTAAAAAACGGATATTTTCCATGAGCCCAGAGAACCTAAAAGAGTGGCTATAGGATCAACGAAATTCGGTGAGTGTGGACCGAATATTTTCGGTCTGTCTAGAAACTTCGTGAAAAAAAGGATAGCGAATATTATTTTATATAAAATGGGATAGACTTCTCATTTCTCTTGCCAGATAAATACTAAATTAATACCATGTACAGAAATGGAGTAGATACGAGGAAAAAAAAGATTTCATAGTCGGAAAATTGTGGGTTAGAAATTTCTACTTTTTTCCAACACAGTTTGACTTCAAAACGATTTTGTCGAAGATTTGTAGAGGATAAGTTTGTCCTATACACTTGTATTGGTTTTGGCAAACGCAAACCATCTGGTATTCACAGTATACGTGTTTCATGAAACTGCTGGAGGCCATGAAATCGATAATTTAATTTCACCATGCGGTGTCGTTCTGACATTCATACGTATACATGATCTAACTTCGATAGTTGCTTCGTCGTGCTCTCGAGAAACAGAGAAGCCCTTATGTTACCACTCACGGACTCCACCACCGATGTCACCAAACCACCTCCATATACTCCAGAGGACCAGATGAAACGAGTTTCAACGGGTTTGCTTCAGTTTGCCGAACAAATGAATTACTGGATATTAGTTATACGTTCTCCTACTTGCTGATTGAACGAAGTATAGTGAAATGGAAAACAGTACTAGAAATTTTTACGCAAGAATAGCTATTTAAGCGCCTGCAGAATAAAAAAATTAGACATACTAGGCGCCGCGCGCCTAAAAAAAAGGATTTCGTAGCCTATAAGGACGTTAATCAAGTCGTTCAAATCGCCCTCTCCCATACTTTTCTTCTCCTACTCCTCCTCCTTTTGCCTACGTTTCTTCCGCTTCCATAATTCCCTTTTTCACTTTGTAACAAACACAAAATTGGAAGTATTAGGTGCAGTTCAAAACGATCGAACGCGCAGAGCAACCGACAATGGGTCGGCAAACAATACTGATCATCCTAGAGTTCGGGGTGCTGAAAATAATGTATGTGGAAACTCGACGACGAACCGGCGAAACGCCCACATTGAGTGGACGGATCAACTCAAGGATGACTTGCTAGACTGCTACGATGCCAGCGTTATCCCTGTTCACCGAGGATTTATGGCGCGTATGCACACTCTATGGTGCCAGAAACACTCAGAGCTTCAGCACGTTTCGCATCAGTCTTTGCGAAATAAAGCCGTTTATCTCCAGGAAAATGGATATATACGCGGAACGCTTCCACAACCGCTGCTTAATCAAGCTGCAGACGAAGATGAGGAAGCGACAACAAGACCAACCGCGGAAAGCAGGCACCTTCTGAGAGATGATCGCGATCTCAGGACAAGGAGGAACATTGGATGGGCAAGACAGAATGCGTCCCGTGTTCAATGTGTGATTGACTACATATAGCATCTGGTAGACCGTTCACGGACAGCGTTCGAAAGTTCGCCCACGAACTAAGCATCTTGAATCACACACTGAACAAGTCAAAGCTACTGACGATCAAGCAGCATATTGTTGATAAAATACGGCTGTTATCTGACGTAAGGAGGAAAATACAGAAGAGGGAGCAATGGAACAGGGAGAATCAATAGTTTCTTGCTGAGTAATGGCGCCTCTTCAGCGATCTTCCTGTTTCTGTAAAAAAATCCACCCAAGCCCAAGGAGGTAGAGAATTTTTGGGAGAGAGGTGTACAGGATCCCGAAAACACTAAAGTTGAAAGAAGATATTGACAATATCATCCGCTTTAAGGAGTTTTACGATAACCTAATAAAATCTGAGGAGAAATGTCCGTCAATCACTGCCGAAGAGTTGGAAAATGTACTTAGATGCATTAAAAACTTTTCCGCTGCTGGACCAGATTGTATCAAGAATTTCTGGTGGTAAAAGTTCACTTATATACAACAACATTTAGCCAGCATATTCACCTCATATGTAAAGTCGGGGACGCCTATTCCGCACTGGCTGGTATTAGGACGCACTAAACTCCACCCGAAAAAAGGCAACTTGTCCAACCCAGAGAATTACAGGCCCATGAATTGTTTGAACACACTGTGTAAGATCTTTACAGCTGTCCTAAACAACAGGATTTTTCGACGAATTGAGTATGTGTGGCGAAAGATGTACGAACAACCTGGCACGAAAAAAGGTGTAGCAGGCTGTCAAGAGAACCTTGCTAATTGAGAGGTGTCTCCGTAAAGTCGCTGCAGCCCATCAGCGCGTCCTGTCAATGGCCTGGATTGACTACCAGAAAGGTTTTGATTCAACCTCCCATTTACTTATCGTCTGTCTGTTAGAAAGCTTGAAGGTGCACCCACACGAAGTGAGATGCATAGAGAGATTGATGCCTCTTTGGAAAACTAGATTTACCATCTCATCTAGGAATTATCGTGTGACAACGAAGAACGTCACCTTCCAGAGGGGCGTCTTCCAAGGTGACACCATGAGCCCTTTGCTTTTTTGCATCATACTTCTGTCTCTATTTCTCACACTACGAAATTCTCCTGGATAACTCTGTGGCGAAACTAATGAGCGCGAGCATAAGGTCACTCATGTATTTTATATGGATGACCTGAAGATCTATGCCTCTGGTAAAAGCAAACTTCAAACTGCTATAAATATCGTCAAGAACTACAGAGCAGGGATTGGGATGGACTTTGGTTTGGAAAAGTGTGCAAAAATTAATTTGAAGAAAGGAAAGATTACTGACGTTCTCAAGGACCCTGAGCTTGTGGATATAAGTATTATTAGGCATCTTAAAACGGGGGTCACCTATACATACCTGGGCGTGCCTCAAAGCCGCATGCAGGACGTTACATCAGTGAAGGAGTCTCTCCGAAGCAGATACAAGCATGTTCTTCGACAGATTTGGTCTTCCAATCTGTCGGCGTTGAACAAGGTATCTGCGACTAACATGCTTGCCGTCTAGATTGTACTCTACTCGTTCGGGGTGGTTCAATTGACGAAGAACGAGCTTAAGGCTCTTGATATAACCACACGTAAGATCATGCATATGCATAAAAGCTTGCATATCAATTCTTCAGTTCTGCGATTATACATTTCACACCGTCAAGGCGTACGCGGACTTCCGAATCTAGAGTGTTTTCATAACCGAATTGTTTTAAGTACAGCTTACACCATTGCGAAGGGCAGATATCTTTTCCTAAAAATGGTGAGGAAACACGTAGAAGTAGGCACAGGGGCGTTTCTGTACGAAGCAGCGGCGGAGGCTGCTCAAATACTCGGCCTTCACTTCAATATCAGGGGTGAACAAAATGCATCAAATCTTATCGATCTTGAATACTCACTCCTAAAGGCCCGGATTAAGAAAACACAGGAGAAAAACTTCCGCGAAGAACTCCTCGACAAGAGGATGCACGGCATCTTCCACAGAAATGTGGAAGATCAGTCGATGTCGTATGAGCTGACGTTTGGTTTCCTTAGATCACCCGGATTGAAGTCGGGCATCGAGGGCTTCATTTTGGCATGTCAAGATTGTGTGATTTCCACTCTAACATACCGTCGCCACATTTTGAGTCAAGACATTCCCGATTATAGCTGCTGGGCGTGTCATGAACACCCCGAGCATCTATGACACATACTATCTAGTTGTCCAACTCATGCGGGAACAACCTACATCCAAAGGCACAATGCGGCACTGAGAGTGCTTTATTACCATCTCTGTCACTCTTACGGCATTAGCCCAAATACCTCTCCGCTAAACGCTCCTAGAGAAATAGTCAATTGTCGAAAATGAGAGGTGCCGCATATACTGTAACTTCATATTCTCAGCAATTGTTTCTGTTGCGCACTCGATGCCTGACATGCTTCTTCTTGACTTCGAGAAACGAACCATGTTCGTTATCGAATTTTCGGCACCAGCGAACAAAAACGTCACAGCGAAGGAGAAAGAAAATAAAGAAAGGTATAAAGACCTTATAAGGGAGTTGCGACGGTTAAACCCAGAATATTCTGTTAAGCTAATCGTCCTGATCATCGGCGCTCTTGGAGGTGCCAAGGTTTCACTTGTTAATAGCCTGAAAAGCATCCCTGCGTTTCAACAAAATGCTGAGACACTTGCGGGGAAAATGCAGAAGGTGGTCGTCCTTGGGTCGCTCTGTGTCCTCAGGGTGCACGAGACTTTCGCGGGATCATCGCACTGAATTCGCGCAGACTGTAACCACCCATCTCACGGTCGTGAGACGTGGTTACAGCTGAAATTTTACCGCGATTTCGCTGGGATTTAAATAATACGTTCTTTCTGAAAATATCTCTGTAAAGTAATTATATAAAATCAGGATTTGATAAAATTTCCAAATTTTAGACAACTCCGTTTAGAAATTACAAACAAAAAAGTATGCAAAATGTCTTGTCACGCACATGTCGCAACCTAAAAATAAAAATCAATAATTGCTGAGTAATATTTTTTAATAAGTAATATTAGACATATTATAATTTTTTTTCTATATTTGAGAAAGATTTTCATACCAACTCTGCTTGGCATATTTTGAAGATTAAAATCCGCATTCGATGTATGTATGTATACCATTAAGCCATTTCCCTTTCGGGGTAGGCGTGACACTACCCGATTCGGTTAGTGTTTCTAGGTGGATAGTTTCTTGTAGTAAATAACTACAAGTGTGGGCTCACCACACCCACGACAGAATTAAACAATGATTTCCGCTTTTAAACGGCGGAAGTGAAAACGCGAACGTTAAAATAACTTTAACGTAAACTATTCTTTTCTAGAGTATTATTTTTTATTTTTATAAATAATTATAAAAGTTTGACGAATTTTGAGATCGGCTTCACGTGAAATACAACCTTATTCTTCTTCATTTAGCAAAGAGACTTTTCTAGTCCGACGTTATCAGGAAGCGGTAAAGGTGTAGACTTTGCACAGCAAATATAAAAAAAGTGGTCGGAAGTAACTCGATTTCTAACTTTTCTCTCTTGTGACGGAATCCAACACGTGACAGAGTAGTTTAATTTTGTTTCCAGCTTCCAGTAGCAGTTGGAAATTGTTGTGTAAATTCGAAATTAGTTGAAGGGACAAATGAGGTCAGTAAATTAAAAAAAAAACGTTTCAAAGGGACATCCTCGTGTATCCGATTACTTCGTAGAGCGTAGGAAAGTTTAAAAACTCGAGCATAGAAAATACGAGACAAATTCACACCATTAAATTCGAGAGTGAAACTTAACCGCGCCTTTTTCCCTCCCTTCGGGTTCAATAAATCGCGGAGTTACCTTAAAGGGAAGGTTTCAGTTCTACAGACTTTTCCCAAAATCCCTCCTAATTTCGATATAAATATTCAGTCAGGTAGAGATTTCTGCTTTCACCAAAAATGACAAAAAATATTAGTATTAAATCATCCATTGTAAAATAATTCTAAAACAACTAGAATTAAGGAATATTGAATGAACAGTATGTCGTCATATTAGCTATTGCAAGGTTATGTAATCTATGTTTATGTTCTAACGCCTCTTTAAAAAGATTACAAAAATGACCTTATTTAAAAAAAATCTATAGTAGAAGAAATAATAAAATACACATATAAAAGAAAGAATATTAATTATTATGAGATGAGTAATTTGCTTTCTCATATTAAGAAAGTTTAATTTTTATTGTGAATGGAAATTAGCGAAGGTTTTTCAGGAACTGGTGGCAGACTCATAAGGGTGCGAGGACACTGATGAGGCAGGGTGGAAGGGGTGAAAGTCAACTGAATGGCGCCGCTGCGTCGCGACGCCACACCCCGCCGGACCTAAAGCTGCTTACGACTCGCACTGAGGGTAAACCACCCTTTAAAGCGATCGCGCAAAATTAAACTCGCTTTTTTCCACCCTTCACGACGCCTATCAGTAAATAAGTGCGATTCTCCAGATAGCGAAGCACCTCAGTTATCAGGGCTTCTCAACTGAAATATTTTCGTTGAAAAATATTTCTTATCAACCGACTTAATATTTCATTTTTCCTTCTAATAATACACAGTGTTAATAATGCTAAAATATCTCAATGCGTTTGAGTACAAGTTGAGACATTTCTGTTTTTGTATTTTATCAAAAACATTTTAGATTGGTATTTAGGTTGTAAAGTATGGTTTATTTCAAGTTTAGAAAGATATTATAAAATTCATGGAAGTTTAAATAATAATTTCCGATTCTTAATATTATATATAATGCGAAAGTAAAACGTTTTCTGAATTCATGAGATTATTAACTCGATACAGAAGTTCTCAATTTTTATATCCCACTGTGTCGAATTGATTGCGTTGCAAAAAGCTTCCATCTATTGTTCCTACTAAATTTATTTTGTTCTTTCAGAAATTGTCTTCTGCTAAAGTTATGTACATACAATTTTAGACTTCAATATTTATATTCACTGTTCACTGCTCAATATTTAACGAGCTTCACATTCAAAGGGTTATTGATATTACCATTTTGGAATTCATAATTACAGCTATGCTGAAACGAAACAAATTTTATCGAAATGGCAAAAACACAACATAAATGCAATAAAATCAAGAGTGCAGTGAAAATTACTCTCATATGAGTACAATAAAATTGGTTTCTATTCAATTAAACATTCAGTGTATATTTCATTACAATTTTATTGATGGAACCAAACAGTAGAGAAGAAGTGGCAATCAAATACAGAAGATTTATTGGAAAATTGAACGGAAAGAAAAATTTTGCGTAAAAAAATTGTGAACAAAACTTCTAGTCCAACTTCAAAACTTTTTAAATATTATACGTGTAAATGTAAATCTTATTATTTTCCAAGTAAAGTAATTCATTTGCAAGAAGATAAATTAAATTTAGGAGATTTTCCGCTTGCAACCAAATCATAACAGAAACTGCGTAAAACACTTTTTGAGTAACGGCCTTCTTTGAGGTAGCTAAAATTGGAAGCGCAGGTGTTAGATTGCGTTTGAATGGAAATTTTATTATTGAATTTAAACGCATTTTCGTTTATCTTTATTCATGAAAAAAGTGTTGTTACGATACGTCTTGGAAATCTCACGATTTTTGTTGAAAACCTGACTAGCTTTTCATGAGTTGAAATTACTTTATATCTGAAATTTAAAATTTTTAAAAATTAAATCTGCAAATAATCTCTTTCAATAAGAAAACCCACAGGAAGTATTCTGCCAATTGAGAAAAATGTAATACTCTTGTACAATTAAATTGAGACTTGCAAATTATCTAATAAATTATTAAATATATTATATACATGTTTTATGTAAGTGCTTTCCCCTGGAAATTAGTATTAAAAAAAAGAATTCTGATATGAAATCATAAATTTTTAAAGAAGACATTAGTTTTTAAAGGTTAATAATTTTCTAACAATTTTAAGTTACACTTTGATCTGCAACAAAATGATCCAATAATGCAAAACAGCCTTTTATTTGTTCATATCTATACAGATTTTCGTATAAATTTAACAACATACTAGTAAAACGATACTTTCAAATTTACTTCCACTTTTACACGAAAAATTGATATGTATAAGCAAAAATCATTATAGTTCGACACAAATTTTCAATTTTCGAACAGTTTCAGGTTGTATTTACGCTCTTTACCAGAAATCAATCATTTTAAAGAAAAAACATTATGTTGAGAAGAAGATTTACAATATTTAAACAATAACCATTAAGTTGGTAGAAACAACGAAAATAGGGTATATTAGCGTTTTTCACCGGAAATCGATTATTCGTAACAAAAAATCCTTTGACTTCAAAAACTAAACTTACAACTCTAAATAGCTATAGATTATGTTAGTGTTTTTCGTCTGAAATCGGTACTTTTCAACAAAAATGCAACGGTTTGATTGCCCATACACTATACAAAAATATTATATAATGATTCTGAAGTTATGTTATCAATTTTCGTCAAGTACACAAAATATTTGCGTGAAAAAAAATTACGCACATAGCGCGCATATTCTTTTCTAGTTATGTTTGACTTTATGATTTGGAATATCCCCAATTATCTTTTTGCGTTTCGATAAAACTTGACCCTTTGCATATCACATGGCACATTAAAGTTTGACTTTGTGATCCTTCTCAGTGGTTTTAAATCAGAGCAATCTGCTAGCTTAAGATAAACGTCATTTTTTATACATCCAGATATCTCTTTGACATCCATTGCAGAGAACATATGGTAAACGATCATCATTTCCATTGTACTCAAATACCTTAAAAACTTTCAATTATAATACATCGGTTATAATATGTATCATCTTCTTTTTTTCCGTAGCACAGCAAAAAAATTTGATTATTATTTTCATCGTGTGTTTCAGTTAAATCTTTCGACATGTCAATTGATGTCAATAAACAAGAATACATGAACACAATGAAATGTTTATTATGACTTTAAAAACAGTTGGAAATTAGATTATCGGTTAAATGTAATGCTCTATCAGAAATCATATTTACCGATAGCTTACATCAGTTAATTTACAAAATTAAAAAAAAAACTTCAAAATGGATTTATTCATAAATTCGAATAAAATGCACACTTTTTCATTGAATATAGTCTTCTCACATCCTAGAAATGAAAAATGTAAGCTTAAAAGAAAAAGCATCCTTTTATGCAAAAAAATATGTTCCATTTTTTAATTAAATTCTTTTCGAACATTGGATGAGAGATTTTTTTCATCTTGGTCTTGAAACAAAATTTTTTATAACGTGTTTTCAAAAAAGGTCCAGCGATTTTTTTTTTGCAGCAAAATATTATTTACCTATTTTAGAAACGAAAAAAGTTAAAACTAAAGAGGGCAAGTTTCTTTTGGCTGAACATAATCGAGACTCACAAATATTGAGCTTGTTCAAAATGAGTGTACACGATTTCTTGAGATATGCATTTTGCATTTTAGTATTAGTATTTTAAGTAGAGCTCAAATAGGTATATTTTGTGCAGAATAATTCCTAAAAATATGAAGCTTCTGAACAATTATTTAGAGCTATAATCTTATATTAAATTGTTTACTATAAAGTATCGTGAGAGCTTTAAGCTAGACGACCTTTCAGAGAGCCCTTGAACTCTCGTCTTTCTCCAGCCCCCTTGATATTGTTCACGCTCGTTAAAATTTAAACTCTGCCTGTACTTGCTTTATTGATTGAAATGTTTATATATTAAAATTTTTGTGGGTAATTCAAAACCAATCTATTTAGATTATTACATTTTCGCAAATAGGAAAAAGAAACAATAAAAAAAACAACATTTTTTATGTATTTCTAAAATTTCTAAAATTTAGTGCATTCTTATTACAAAAAATTCTTTTAATTAAAAAGATTTCTTTCAAGAAATTGAGGTAAAATTATTTAGACTCAATTAAATTAAATCAGAAAAGATTCATAAAACAAGCCCTGCAGATTGGAACGAATCATTTGCTTAGTGTCTCTATTTAAAAATTATTAAAATAAAATCGAACAGAAATCTATTTCATCATGAACAATTTTATGCAAAATGAGCATGAAAAAGATGCAGAATTGAAAAACAGACTTCCTACTTCATATCCTCAGTTTTAGTTCATTCAATTAAGAGCCAGTTGGGAATATCATTTTTTTTAAATTTATCCTTTTAGAAACGTTTTGTTAAAGAAAGTGTGTGGCACTATACTCATGTTTCGAAAGCAACTGGAAGTGTGTTTATTTCATGTTTGAATGGGCGTTTGGTGTTCACCAACTTTACATGCGTTTTTCTTGGGTTTTCGAAATTCCAAATTCAAAAATGTCCCGGCTACTCGTTTTTCAACTCAAAGGATTCTTGTTAAAACATATTATTTCTATTTATGTTAGAAAGTAAAAATAATTATTGCGAGATTAAGAAGTACGCTCTTGTTTTATACTTATAATGTCTTGTATTTCATGAAAATCTTTCAATATAAACCATTCACGATATTTTTTGATGCAAAATGTCAATTAGAGCTTCTTTTCGAAACTTGAAATATGAGCATTAAAATTCATATTATTTCAAGGATTTCAAGGAATTTCAGAAAATTAAAAAAAAATTACATGGGATTGCAAATAATCAAACTTTATAAGAATTTCTAAGGATTTCATAGGACTTTCAAAGGTTGTAGGGTATTTTTAGTGATTCCAAAGGACTTTGAAAAATGTCAACGGATTTGGATTGGATTTCAATAGATATGACTAAACATTTTATAATATTTCTATACATTTAAAAGAATTTAACAAGAATCATCGGTTTTCGTAGGATTTTAAGGTTTTCAAGAAGGTTTTCAGGATTTCAAAAAATTCGGTGCGGTTTTAAAGAATTTCCTTGAATCGTCGATTAAAATTGAGCTCAGATACGATTGAACATTTTTAATCATATCTCGGGCACCCATGAAAATTTTTTAAGTTTTCTTGGCTTAAATTAAAGATAAGATTTCAGGCTCCATGTCGTATAATTTTCAGGTTTTTGAAAAAATTTTCCTAGGTCGTGCAAAAAGTTGAATTTGAGGTAGAAAAATTGAGAAAATCTTGATTTTTTGTTTTGAACTTCTCAAGTGCTGTACTATTTTCAGAAGGTCAAAAAAATATTTGTTGGGTACCAATAAACTTGGAATTTTATGGGCTTTCGAACTGTTTTTTAAAAAATGCCCTATCTCTTTTTTTCGCCGAAATATCGTCGTTTGAAGTCAGCAGTGATTTTTAATAGCGCTCACGCGAGTCGTGCGCACAATTTCCGACGGTAGTGTACAATGTATATCACATACAAAACTTCTACATTTAATTTCAAGAATTATTTTTAAATTTTGTTCATATTTTCATTTAGGTTTATTAAAATCAATAAGAAATGTTACTTCATTTTCAATGCATGTTTATAAAATTTACGTAAACCTCAGAGAAATTTATTCAGCCACCAATAATATTTTATGTACAAGCAATTGAAACAGGTTTCAGAGTCAATTATATGAAATTTTAATAACTTTGCTTCAAAATTATGTTCCGTGTCACTGCAAATTAATGAATATGGTCTCAAATTAATTTCCAAAGCAAAATTTATGAAATTTTAGTGACATAAGTCATCGAAAACTGACTGAAATTTCAGGAAATTTCTAACAGTGTACGATTTATAAGATTATAGGATATTTGAATAAAATTTTATGGAATTTCTGATAATTTCCAACATTTCCAAATATTTCAAAGGATTTAGTGAGATTTGAAAGATGTGAAGAGATTTTCAGATTTACAAAGGAATTTCTGAAGATTAAATTTTTTTTACATATTTTAAAATATTTAAAGTAATTCCAAGGAATTTTCAATTTTTCCAACAAGCATTTGAGAGATTTATTGATTTTAAGAAAAAAAATTAGGAGATTTTTAAAACTTTCCTTGAATTTTGGAAGATATGGAACAATCTTATAGATCCTAGAAGGTTTTAGGATACGTCAAAAGATTCCACGGGGGTTTCAAAGGATTTGATCAGATTTTCATGGAACTTCACGTTCGTTATCTATTCTAATAATTCTTATTTTCGTCATATTCTTACATTGGAAGTAAGATTATATGTTAAGAAACCATTTTCGTGTTGCAAAACATTATAATAAAAGTAAAATATCACTCGAAATTGATTAAAAATCATTTTAAAAATAAACACTCAGAGAAATGTCCTCTTGTGAGAAAAGGATGTTTCTTGACGTGAATGGAATTCCCTCTCAAATTTAAGGTTGAGAGGATTTTCATTTGTCTCAACAGGAATCCTTTTGCAGTAAAAATTTTCCTTATACGACTAACTTCACATAATCTTGCAGCCAAATATTTCTGTTTGTGTAAAAAATATATTCACGTCATTCAAAACGAAACAGGCAAGAGGACGATACTTTTGTTTCAAGATAACTTTTTCTCTGAGTGAAAAATAAAGAGAACAAACTTCATCTGTTGCAAGTGACTTCTGCGTTTCCGATTATGCAATAAAGATGATATCGTTTCAAAGAGTATCTTAAATCGAGATTAACCTATAAATCAAGTGTTTTATATGTTTTCATTAATATTTTCTTCGTAAAATCACCTACAACGTATGTTTCTTTCAATAATATAACCGTGTTACCGGATGATAACGGATTTTTGTACCATCTTTTCGGTGTTTCAAAATCGGCTATTTTGGTGAAATGAAGACAATTTTTATTATAATTCATCCTTCACGTCTTTTATTACGAGGATATTGAATAATCTTCAATTATTATTTAATTTAATTATCGAAATTGAACTTTTATGTCATAAAATTAATGAAAACCGGTTTTTACGGCATGACATAAAAACTCGTGGATATTTAAAAAGTAATTATAATTCTAAAACTATAATTGGAAACAAGAAAAAAACTTTATTTTGTAATTCTGCAATTAAGTCTGGATAATACGTATGTTTAGAAATTAGATCTTAAGCTTTCTTTTAAAAGATATAACGCCATATTTTTGACAAAAAGCCGTTAGGGACATGTGAACGAATAACGTTTACTCATATGTAATCGAATTTATTTTGATACGGAACAAAGTAAAAAAAATGACAGATATGTTGTTATTGGATACAGTGCGCTTAATAAAACCCTGTCATTCAGAAATTTATTCCTCGAAACACAGGGGTATAATATTCCAGGGATATGATATTGTCAACCTTTTGATTTTCGCACCCATATCATGTTCTAATAAAAAAACTCTTATTATGCATGTATAAATTTGGCTAAATATTTAATCATATTTTTTATAAATAGGAAAATGAAGTCGTGAATTAGCACCGGGATTTTTTGCATAGACTTTTTTGAGAAAAACTGTTATTAAGCAATTATCGAATACTTCCTCATCTGTTGCAAATGAATTAACTTTGACCTACAGAAATTGTTGTCAGGGAAGATATTTTTCATATTTTAATCTTGTTCCCTCTCATAATTATTCTCTTAAAATATGTGTTGACTATCAATATTCAGTACTAAAATTTTTGTAAGTATTAATTGATTTTGTTTTTCAATAGTTCGTTGATGAATGATTTTGCAGACTAATATTGGTCTGATTCATTCTCTAAGTAATTTATATGAAAGAAAATTCTGTTGAATACTTTCTTCAGTGATTCAATTACGAAAAAGAAACTATTCGCGCTAATTTGAGGAAAAATCTTACAACATTTAAATTCATTTGTCCATTTGTACGCATAAATGTACACGTTCATATGTAGAAATTCTACCTTGCCTTACCGCGATTTCTGCTCGTTCAGCGCAATCCTAGAAAATGGAATAAGTTTTCCCGACGGGAAAGCACGGCTGTAACTGCCATCCAACTCCAACTGGGATGGTTATGCTCCAATTAAACTTAATCGCGGCTTTTTCGTAAGAGACGATTAAGTATAAAAGCTCAGTCGGGTTAATCATCCATCTCGTCGTGAGAAAAAAAAGTGCCATTAAATGAAACAATAAAACTGCATTTAAATGTGCTTCATGCAGATTAATTTTATCTTCAGAAATTGAAGCGAATATATTTTGAAAAATCGTATGCTATTACTTTACATGCTGCATTCATCATTTATATTATCTATCAGGAATGTATTATTACACGAACGAGTAATGCTGGTTATGTCGTTTAATATAGAGAAAATCCCGTTATGAATGTAATAGTTGCAATATATGATTAATGAATAAAATAACTGACAAAATATAATCTTATTGTGTTAGCTTAATTGAAAATATGTGGTTGAATTCAGTGTGTAATAATGATTAAATTTCTGATTCTACTTTAGCCGGATATTTTTTAAGTGATATCTAAATGTGATAATATAAAGTATGTAGGGGCGTTGAAAGCAAACACTTATTTCGGAAATGATAATGAAGCTTGGCACTTGTAAAAAGAAAACGACCCTTTGTAAACATATGAAATTGTAGTACACCCGTCGAGAAAAAAAAAGTTGTTTCATGCAAATTAGATACTTTTTGACTTTAAAGTAATCATCTATAGGTTATTGAATTTCAATTCCACGTATATATATTGTATATGAAATTATATTCGAGATAATTCTATGAAAAATATATTTTTCATAATAAATAATAAGAGGATGAGATGTAAAAAGAAATTGAATCATATTAGGTATTTGTGGATATATTTTAGCTTGATTGCTTGTGTTGGCAGTTTTTAAAAAGAGATATAATTTCTGGAAGGTAAAAATTAGAACACGTTGTACCTCGAGGGACAGGGTCATCTTATATTTCTTTCTTGGCCGTTTGCTTTCTTCGACTAAGATAAATGGCAGTGAGGTTTGACGTTCTTATCTTGGAACAAAGTTAGTCTCTTTCTCTTCCTTCCTGGCCACTTTAATTTTTTTCTTTTTGTTATGAGAGAATTCCTCTTTCCCATTAGAAGGGTTCCATTTTAGTAAGTCCACTCTGTTTAACTTTCTGTTGACTCCCCTACGCTTGAATATCTCAATGTTTCACTTAATAATTAAATGAGTTAATGAAAAGTAAGTAAAATACACCGTTACATTTTTCTTTTAAATTTATATATTTTAAACACACATTAATTTAAATTCTAACTTCATGGATAAGTAGTATAGGTATTCTATTGTGGAGTATATGAGTGATTGACAAAAAGTTGACCACTTTAAGTTCCTGTCATTTTCCACACTTTTTGAAATCATAAATTTATTTCCCAAAGTGTCTCAGCAAAGTACCTATATCAAAGCAGAATTAATCTGTATCAAACTACAAATTTAAACTGAAAATTTTGCTAAATAAATCTAGAAACATTCTTGAAATATTTGAGATTTACAGATATCACTTATATTGAGTTGAAAAAGATAAATATCAATATAAAGTTTAATATTTTAGAGATGAGGATTTCAAAAGTAACTTTAAAGTCTGTCCCAAAGTTTTTGGTCTGACCACGCTGCAGTGCTATTTTAGGATGAAACTTATTTTTCAGGACGACTATAAGCGCAGCCTAATTTTATGCTTACGAAAATTATGTATAGATCAAAAATCGATTCATCAACTCTAATTCCAAATAATAGTAAATGATGATTACTCTTTTATCAAAGAACCGGAAACGCTCCATATCAATTTGTCATACTATAAAATCAGAGGATATTTTGAAACTCTCAAGTCAAAATCAAATAAATCAAATCTAGAAGTAATCCCGTGTAATCAGAAATTTATAGGAAACCTTATGCGAATTTAGAGACATTTATGCTTTTTATACTGTTGCATGGCGTAATAAAAACTTTCGAATCATCTAATAAATTATTGAAAATATTATATATCTTTTATGTTAGTGCTTTTCGCTGGAAATTGGTATTTTTATGGAAGTATTTTAATCTAAAATCGGAAAGTTTCGAAGAAGACTTATAATTTTTAGAAATTGTAGGTTGTGTCAGCGTTTTTCACTGGAAATTGACATTTTTTGACAAAAATCATCAGCAAGATTCCCTGTTTTCAGCAATTTCGAGTTATGTTATTTAGCGTTTTTTTGCTATGTCAGTCTTTTTTAAGTAGAAATTGGCATTTTTAAACAAAAACCATCATCGAGATTCCCAATTTTCAACAGTTTTAAGTTATGATAGATTTAATGCTTTCACGATGATTCATTATAATAAATTTGAATTCGGTTTTTCGGGTTTCAATCGTGTGCAAAACTACGAATCTTGGCCAAGTTTTGCACAGTTTTAGGTTATGTTAGCGTTTTACGTCGGAAATGGTTGTTTTGATAAATAATTATTTGATTTCAAAAATCTAACATTTCTCAAAAATGTACGTTTTTCATTATTTTCGCTTTTTTTTTTACCGTAAATTGAGATTTTTAAAGAAAATCATAAGAATTGAAAGGTTCATAATTTTGCTTACTATTTTTTGTTATGCTAGCTTTTTACACCAGAAATTGATATTTTTATACAAAAATCGTATCAGATTTCAAAGAAAGTTTACAATTCTGAACAGTTTTGAATTATGTTAAGTTAGAAATATTAATTTTGTAACTTATTTCTAACAACCCTACAATTTCTACAATGCCAGAATTAGAAGTACCAAGTTAAAAATACCAATTTCGTCGCAAATTGGTATTTTTAATAAAAAATATTAGATTTCGAGGAATATTCAAAATATATTAGGTGGTTTGGATTTTTTTTGTTTTCGAAAATCACCTGTGCATTAAATTGAGGCGTCGACTGTAAAATTATTTTTCATTCTATTAGTATTTTAGGTAGCCACTGAAGACACATTTAATGTTGGGGATATATACAAGTTTAGAAGTTACTTCATTATCAATGTTTTATCTTAACTCCATTTTAAAATGAATTAAAAAGATGTTCTCTTATAAAAACCTTTCCAATATTGAAGAAATCCAATTTTAAACACAAAATCGAATTTAAACTGTATCAGAAAATGGAAAGGTTTCAAATTTGAAGAAGGATTTCAAGCGCCCCCTTCAGCTTGAAAGTAATGTTTCGAGATGCTTCAGACCACATTTAAAATATTTTGTGTTAAAGTTAAGGAAGAGGTATACTTCACATTGAAGATGCTTCTATGTCTGAAAGTTTTTGGATTCAAAATTGCAATCCAAAATTCAAATCCTTATTCAGTGAGCCACTTCTTCCTGATTCAAATTTAGAGAGATTATTTAAGAAAAATTTGAATAGCTCCAGCATTTTGAAAATATAATATTCTTAAAAGAATATTTTTCCCAAACAAGAAATTAAAAAAAAATATTTCAAATACAACAGATAGTATCGTAAGATTCAGTGCGGTACATTTAACTCAAGTGATATGGTTCTCACAATCTACATTATCGAAACCCTTAGTTGCTGGAGTAAATGGGTCAAAACCCTTTTTGTTCTATTCGGCCTTTTTCTTTGCACAGAAAACCCTAGGCAGAGGGAGCGTTCGCATTTCTGGGAAATGGAGATAAAATAATTACGACAATCGTAGAAGTGACGAGAGAACGGGTAAATAGAAAAGGACATTTCAGGACTAGCGAACACTGAATGGGGTCGGTATCCCCGAATGTATAACCCTCGCATGATTCTTCTTATTGAGGGGGATAATAGCCACATTTTCTTAGTGCACTTGGAAATGAGTGAAGTCTAAATTTCCACAATATATATTTTATATAATTGGTATATATGATATGTATATACATA
>CAKNXH010002444.1:233364-289823 GCA_932178445.1 Andricus quercusramuli
ATATATGTGTGTGTGTGTGTGTGTGTGTGTGTGTTTGTGTAGAAGTAATATAACTTTATAAAGTATAGGTTTATTCCATTTTATGTTTATGTACGAGGCAAATTTTGTTGACTCTATAACGCAAAAAAAGCCTGCTAAGTGTGGGGTTCGAACCCACGCTCCCAATTGGGAACCATAACTTAAGTCTGGCGCCTTAGACCACTCGGCCAACCTAGCTTTTTTTTTTTTTTTGTTTTGTCTGAGTACAGGCTGATTGTCATTGTATATTGCTGCTAATTTTCTTTTCTTTTTTACTATGATTGCAGATCTTGCACAAAATAGATGAAGTTTTAGAACCAGTAGTATCAATCCACTCAGCAGAGCCTCCGGTTGTCAACCCAAATGCGTTGCAGTTCTTGAATTACACCGATCAACTCAACTTGGGACAGCGTCGTACGCGGTAAGTTTACTGAAATATAAGTTTTAATAGTTCGGAAAAAAGCATTCAAAAACTCTTGATAATTATAATAATAAAATTATTACTTTCAATTTAATCGTCTTCATAACATCTAACAATTTTAAGTGCCCCAAATATTGATACTATTTTGACAATTTATTTTCTTTTACTGAATTGAAAGCAGATTAGGCTTTCAAACTTAAAAATGAATTGATTTGAGATTCAAAGTTTGTTATGAGATAATTGAATTCACAGAAAAGATGTGATGCAAATGTTATACAAAAATATTCTGTTATATTATAATACATAAATTTAAACACTATAATCATTTTTGTAAAAATGGCTGACAGTAAAAAGCGATTTTTTAATATAGGTGTTCTGGATTATATTCGATATAATGGTATAGAGTAAACAAATTTTTATTTAGCCGAAGGTTACAACTTAAAAATCTACTAATACTTATCTCCTTAAATGGGAGTGGCCATTTGATCTGAAACTTCGGTACAAATAGTCCCTTTGCCAGAAACCGCTATTCGAACCGAAAAAATCCGGATATATTTTACCGAAATTTTAGTACACATAGCCTCGGCTATGAAGAAACGCTAAATGTTTTATAATATTCAGCAAAAGAAATATTTCATTATTACTTAAAATGCACAATTAAATATTTTTGACACTAAATATGATAACGGTATAATTTCTAATAAAAGTGTAAACTCTTCTTTTTGTTTTGTTCCGAAATATTAACTAGTTGATGTTTCGTTCAGTTATATACGTGTTTTTCCTTCCGAAAGAATACAGATGAGCCAAGCTCAGCGTGAAAGTGCTGCATGGTTCGATAACAAATGTTTTGATTGGTAGCCACTTCTCTGGCGTCTATTGTTTTACACTATCGCATTCAAATGCAAAAGTTGGTCACATTGAGGATGATCAACTAGCGAAAAAATCAATGCAGTTGTGACAAAAACTTCACACCAAACCGCAGTTGAATCAGATATGACAGTTACAATCAACTGATGGAAAATATATACTGCTTTTTTTGTGTATTAATAACAAATTTTACAGAAAATTGAAAAAAAATGAAGATGCAAGTTAAACATTTTTAATTATCGCTTTTGATTTTTGTATCGAATTAAAATTTTAAATGAGTAATATAAAGTAATTTGTAAACTGTAAAATTGAAGCAGATGATACCTCACCCACCTTGCAAGCTGCAACTAATTTCAATTTAAAGCACTCTTATTCAATGAAGGGGATTATGAACCATTAAAGAAGGGAATTTTCTTTCAATTAAATTTACCCTTATTTTTTCACAGTTCACTTAATTCATTTTTAGAAAACAATACAAAGTCTGTACTATCTAGATATATATTAAAACATTTTGAATGCTTTTGAACAAATATATGTAAACTTTACGTTGAAGTTTAAAGAAGTTAGCAGGTAACATAAGAGGATGCTAGAAATGTCTGGCTGCCTCGTGTGATCCTTTCTCTACTTTCAGTGAGAAAGCCTGGGAACGGTCAGACAGTTCAGGTATTCTCTTTCAGGAAGTATCTCTATTCTTGAATTCTGCAATTCATTTTCCTTATTCTACAATATGTTTCATATCCGGAAACTGTATAAGCGATACTGTCATACGTTTCTAGCGAAAATGTATTTTCCTAATAATATACAATAAATTATAATAAAGTACACCAATTTAACTTTTTTTTTTAAATTTGTAGTTACTTCTAAAGTTGTATCAGAGTGTCAGATTAATAGCAAATACTTTTATTTTTAGTAAATTTTTGTCTGTTTAAAAAAAATCGCTAAACCCGTAGAAAATTGCAGCAACCAAATTCCAGTATAAACTGAAATTTTTTTCTACAATTCAGACATTTTGCAAAGTTACATAAATTATAAATTAAGTATAAGAAGAATGGAGAGTATAATACTTTAAACCAAATAAAACGGATCAAAAGATTGTTAAGGATCCTTCATTATAGAGAAAGTCGACTTGTGAAGAGACAGTATGCTCTTCTCATCAGGAAATATAATCAAAAAGTCAAATTGAAGTCCATTTTAAAATGACATATTAAAATGTAATATATACAGTGTGAAACATATTCTTGATTCTTAATCGCGAAAGTTCTATAGTAGTTAGAATTTGTTTAAAAAATCATAATTGTTCACAGTTAGTCTGGTCATCTCTCAACTCTCATTATCAGGGACAACCGCACTCACCTTCAACAATATTATAAGTTTAACAAAAAGCTTTCGATATTGACAAACTAAGAATGTGGTTCACACTATAAATATGATATTTTAGTATTTCATTTTAATATGGACTTTAATTTGACTTTTTGAGTATATTTTCTTATGAGGACAGCATACCGTCTGTCGAAACGTCGACATTCCCTGCAATACAGGTCCTCCCTATATGGTCTGCAGTATGTAATCTTTCATTCATTTTATACTCTATTTATAATCTATTATTTATCTAGACGCACGTCATCGCATTATAAAATCTATCAATTTAAAGTTGTATAAGTAGTAATAAATTTGTACAAAGAATTACAATTTTCGCGTTGATGTATTTTCTTGTAAAAATGTATTTCCAACAGAGGGTTATTTGAATATTATAACCTTCACAATGATAAATGAAAACATTTCAAAATTCAGGTTCAAAAAATATAATAAAATGCTAAAGTAATCAGTATATTTCAAATAGAACATGTTTTTGTTACTATTTTTGATTCATATTGTAATCGTTCGTTTTTCATAAATCGTTACATAATATAAGGCAGAAGTTTCAGCTTATCCGCGTGAATTGCTTTTCCATCTGAAAGGATTCGCTTAAAAGTGAATGGAACGTAAATCGAAAAAGAGAAGAGCGCGATATTCACGAGCTATAAATAAGGTGCGCGTGCCGCAAGTTCCAAGATTTCCAGCTTTAAGGGAAATTATTTTACGCGCTTTATATGTATATGTTCCTCGATGTAAATTCTTCGCGTCTATACCAAAACAATTTTCCGCCTGATGGAAATTTCGAACAAACAAAGTAGATTTACTTTCAAGAAGTCGCTGACAATTTTCTCTGAAAAGTTGCAAACGCTTGTTGGACAGACCCGTGTTCTTAAGTCGTAAATAACGCAATTTTCTCAACCACAAGGTAAAACCTTTTGCGTTTATTTTCAATATACTCTTTATCGTGTTCTTTTTCTTCTTTGGACTTATCATTATCTGTGCCAGGCAAAGAGGGCCAAAACTGTAATTTTCCTATAGTGTCTGAGGGTGAAGAAATGGGAAAATTATGTTTTTAGATAGGATCGTATCAAATTGTTGGACGAACTGTATCATAAGAGAAAACTTTTAAACGTGAATTCTCAGAAGTACGCCGAATTTGGTGTTATTCCGAGCTGCATCAAAAATAAGGCACGAAAACCATTAATGGCCAATTAAAATTTGCATGTTTCTAAATGAGATGCAACAAAATTCACAGTGATTGTTTTCTGTGCAAACACTAAATTATATTTCCAAAAATTTGTTTTCATATTTTAGTTTTTGAGGATTTTTGTAAACCAGAGATGCATTATTTTATTATAAAGAAAATATTTTTTCCTTTGTTTCCAGAATTTTTAGACAACGTGTGTTTAATGAGCGAAAGGAAGACAACTTCAGAGGCGGGGAACAATACACATTTTTCATCCCTGACGATGAAGGTTTCAAGGTAAATATTTCTTCGTAATATTTGCAATAAGTTGTTGAAAAGGCTTCTTGATATTTTATGAAAGTGACGTTCATTTACTTATCATTTCAAGAAAAGAAATCTCGAAAAGACTTGAGCTTTTCATTGTGGCATATTCAGCTTGAAGAATGTCGAAAGGAGTCTGGTGTCGATTTTCTTAGAAGCTTAAAAATGTCATATCGTAGCGAGAATCGCACGGTATATCATAACCATGTCTATTTGTTTCTACTGGAGACGAAATGAAATGGGGTTAGTGAATTGAAGTCTGCGGTGGACTAGGAGATGAAAAATATCAATGGTACAGAGTTTCTCGATTGGCTGCCATCCGAAATTAAATTCCATTTTTACTCCTGGGAAAATACAATCTAGAATATTTTTCCATGCATTGTAACGGCAAAAAAGAAAAGTATTCACAAAAAAGATAAAGAACATACCCGTTTTAAAAATCAAAATGATTAATGAATTATTCAGAATTCTAACGAGTATCATATTTATTTTCAAGTAGATTCATTTCTCAACCGATTTTTGATTTGAAAGTTTTATATATGTAACTTAATATAGAAAGCTGCAATTATTCAATCGATGCATGACCGTATTCAGCATGACCAATAAATGAAAGAAAGGACTTTTGATATATTTTCATGCTCTATCAATAGAAATAAGCTTACTTACAAAAAGTTATCCAGTTCCGAGAAATTGAAAATCAAATCATGATGAAAATAGCAATTATAATTTGGCATATTTTAAAGAAATGGGCAATTCGTTGTACTCTGAAAAATAAAGGTTTTAAAACATTTTACCTAGAATTTAGTATTTCAATTTATTTCAATATTTTAAGATTTTTAAGAATTCGACGGTGATTATAGGATTTTTACAGGTATTTAACAATTGGAAATATGATTATCAAAATAAAAAAATGAACGTAAGATAATGTAAGATTGGATTAATAAGACTTAGCACCGTTTAGCTTTCCCCACTTTAATTACTGTAATTATTAATATTTTCCTTATATTTTTGTTTGCTTTTAATTTTATCTCCTTTGAAATTAGAAATGATGAACTTAATATTTTATCCTATGTTACATTGTATTACATTATGATTTTAAGAAAGTAATCCGATTTAAAAAATTTGGCGCTAGACTCCTTATCCATATCCACCCTTCGAATATAAACTATTTTGTTTCTAATTTATACGTATTGAAACTTGAGTTTTGACAAAGGGTTACCTAAACAATTGGATGATCTACGTGCATATCGCTTACAGTATCGAGTTTGCAGGATAACGACAGTAGTTCTGAAAGTTCATTCTATGTAAGTCGAGTTTGTCCTTTCTGTCAGGTTTAGAGCCGATTACAACACGAGGATCGTGTTGCATGGTTTAGTCCTTAGTTATACTTAAGCTGTAGGCAAAAGAGAAGCTCTAGTGAAACTTCTTTGTAGAAAAGTATCCTGTCTGCTATAAGTTGAAGTCAGTTCTGAAAAGCTCGTTTGCTCGACAGCGACCGATCGACGTATCGGAAAGCACTTCACTCCTCGTTTTAGCTTTCTCTGTGGGGCTGAGCTTTCACGTCACTTTCAACCACAAACTGGCTTCTTTTATATCGTCTCTCTTTTGGATGTTGCATTTTCGCGATTTGTCTGACGTCTGGTTAACACTTGAGTTGCAGAGAACGTTTAGGTTTTTGTTCTTTTATTTTCATGTGAATTTTCCCCGTTTTTTGCAGAAATGTTGAACACTTTTAAACAATCATACAATGTCATACACAGAGAGAATGTCAATTATCGAGAGCGAGAAGTGCCAAATGTACTGAAACTACAACTTCCCGACAATAATCTCCATTACACAGTGGAGGCCTGACATCGTTCTCCATGACTTTGAGAAGATAACCATGTTCGTCATCGAATTTGAGACCTTGGCAGGGAACTATGGCGACTATACTCAGAGTATTCGGTTAAAATGACTGTCCTTGTGATCGGTGCTCTTATATGTACGAATCCATCACTGGCTCGTAACCTGGAAGCCACACGATTCTAGCTCTCAAAAAGTAAACAATTTGAAATTTGAGTTACTCAAATCTGAAATGAAAATTAGAGCATTTCTAGTAGAATAATTCTAAATTGTAAAGTGTTTCAAATTTTTGTAATTAAAAAGATAAAATATTTTTAAATTGAAAACTAGGGATGTGCAAAAGCTCGCGAACTGTCAAACTCGACCAGACTCGCGCGAACTTTTCATATGCGGGCCGAACCGTGCCGAGCTGCGAGCCGACACAATCTCGCGGGATAAGAATAATCGTAGACCATAAAAAGCTCGCAGACCAAAAGTAGACCGCAATACTTTATTGGTGTGCTCGATAAAATATAACTGCATTGATTTAAGCCAATTTTTAATATATTCAAGACGTTGCCGCTCGTTGCTCGACCCGAACCGCACAAAAAAGGCTCGATTCGCGTGGGTCGAGCTTTTGCACACCTCTACCAGAAACCATCAAAGTTAGGCAAGATAAATCATCAAACTTCTAATGCTGCCCACTGAACCAGATAAAATGCTCTACAATTTTGGATCGGGCGTGATTAACTTCGCTTTATCCACAAACGAGGTATTTCGAAAAAACTGAACACGAGTAGTTTGCTCTTACTAATATGTAACGAATAGTCAACTTTGACAGGTCATAAGTCCTGACCTATTAAGGCTAGATCATTTATATTTTTTCATAATTACTGGAAATTGTGTCTATTTCCATTGATATAGGGAACTTTTTTTTAATTAACCGGGTTCAAAGTGCACGTGAAAATTTCAGAATTTCATTTTTTCCGGACACATAAAAAATCTGGTTACTTTGAAGGATTATAACTCAGCAGCTACTGAACAAAGAAGTTTTTTTTAATATTCTAGGAATTTTCTCTGGTTTAATTTTGCCATGGTAAGGAGGGTCAATGTATGTATGTAAACACGATTTTCTGAACTTTTTTTGAAAATATTACCCGGACTCTTAGTTGTAATTTGTAGAAAATGATGAATTTGCCTGGACTACATATAATTGAATTTTTTTCGGTACTAGAGACACACCATTTTGAACCAAATGGTAACATTAGTAAATAGTTCCTTTTAAAATATATAACATTCAAATGTGAAAAGGCCCATAATTTCCCAAATTGTTTTAAGATTTCAATATTTGCAGTTTTTGTAGGACAAAGTCTGATTTTTATAAACCTGAAAAGTCAAAAGTGATTTTTGAAAGCTTTGCAATGTATCCTAAAATTTTTTTGAGCATACAGAAACTTTATCGATGTCGTATAAGCTAACGTTTGTTTTCCTTGAATCACCCGGAGCACGGAGGTTTTCATTTCGGCATGTCAAGCAATGTCATTTCCACTCTAGTATACCGTCGCTACATTTTAAGCCAAGAAATTCCCGATGATAGCTGCAGAGCATGTCATGCACACCCCGAGCATCTAGGACACATACTATTTAGTTGTCCAACTCTAGCGGGAACGACCTACATCCAAAGGCACAATGCGGCACTAAGAGTACTTTATTACCATCTCTGTCACTCTTACGGCATTAGCCCATATACCGTTCCGCTAAACGCTCCTAGGGAAAGTCAATTGTCAAAAATAAGAAGTACCGTAACTGCCGCATGTACTGGAACTTCATATTCACGACAATTGTTTCTATTGCGCACTCGACGCCTGACATAGTTCTCCTTGACTTCGAGAAACGAACCATGTTCGTTATCGAATTCTCGGCACCAGCTGACAAAAAATTCATAACCAAGGAGAAAGAAAAGAGGGAGAGGTATAAATACCTTATAAGGAAGTTGCGACGGTTATACCCGGAATATTCTGTTAAGCAAATCGTCATAATCGTCGGCGCTCTTGGAGGTGACAAGGTTTCACTGGTTAATAGCCTGAAAAGCATCCCTACATGTTAACAAAATGCTGAGACACTTGCGGGGAAAATGCAGAAGGCGGTCGTCCTTGGGTCCCTCTGTGTCCTCAGGGTGCACGAGACTTTCGCTGGATCATCGTATTGAATTCGCGCAGACTGTAACCACCCATCTCACAGCCGTGAGACGTGGTTACAGCTGAAATTTTACCGCGATTTCGCTGGGAGCGGGTGCAATTTTCCAGATTAGCACCCGCTCCTGGTGACATCCTGCGGTTGTCCTTATGACAAGCTTTTGACTATATATAGTGCAAATTACATTCAAACACATTCACTATGAAATTTGTAGTCTCCACTAAAGAATTGGTAAATATTTCGACCAATTGAGTCAGTACATTTCTATTAATCATTAATGGCCCACTTTTCTCGAAATCAATTAGTACTTCTCTGATACTGAAATTGTAAAAATGCTTCAGATTTATGACACTATTATTTACAATTTAGAAGAACCAAGAAATTACTTATCATGCAAATAATAAATCCAGCGTCTTTCTGTGTACAGAAACCTGACAAATAATTTGTTCCAGATAATAGTTTAATATAATAAAAAGTTGACCGAAGCCATACGCTTATTAAGCCTTGCTTCTCAATTATTAAAATATGTTTGGATTTCAAAAAATTAGAAAACACTTTTTACGAATTTTTTTCGCAGTATTTTTTATATTTCTCCAAATTCTGTCATCAAAATACAATATAAAGCATAATACTTTGGTTTCATCTAAATATGTTTATATTTCCTTCTGTACAATCGCATAAACAATAAACAAACAATTACAGGTACAGGATTATAAAATGTAAGTGCCTTGGTACAATTTATACCAACCAAATACTTCGTACCAAGTCTGAAAAAACAATAGGCCAATACTGGGCCAGGATTAAAGGGCTAGTTCCGCCTTTCATGTCGTATATTTTCAAAAGAAAATGTACTCAAAAATCATGCATAAATATGTATTATACAAAAATGTTTCTTTTTCTTTAATGGACCACCCTACCGTCCGCGTGCTGCCCATATATCCTCTCAAGTTGAGTTATTCGTGCACCTGAGCAACAATAACGTATCGTCGCCCGAATGGCTTGCGAAACAGAATATTCAGAGGATCATTTTCCAATACAGGGACAGTCACGCAGGCATGGTCGCCATCTATGCGTATTTTAACTCTCCCATAGTTTTGAGAGTTTGTTTGATTATGGTCATTGGGAAGAGTCACTTTAGGAACCATGAATGGATACAAGCGTCTAAATAAGATTATTCCAGTGATGTACTTGCGATTCTCATCTGTTCCTACATGACAACAGCGTCCTATTGGTAAGCGCAGTGTTAAATCGGGAGTGATTAAACTTTCGTAATGATTAACGTTAATTTGAATGGGAGAAGGATGAACTGCGTCAGGTTTATGTGGCCGAAATAATTCTGCAATAAAAAAAAAGAATGAATAGGAAATTAATTATTTTATTGATTATTAAATAAGATTAATAAATCATAGTTTTTATATTTCAGAACCAAATTTAATGTGTAGTATCAATTTTCGAAACTGGCTTTCATTTTTAATAATCTAGCAAAATCGAAAAATATAATTTTCTGTATTTTTGAAGCCTCTCATTGTAAACTGCTTTAAATTATTCAGAAATAATCAAAAGCCCTCAAATCGCTGTCTAAAAGTACTTAACTCTATCGAAAAGCATATATACAAAATCTTTAGTTAAAGAGAGAGGGAGAGAGAGAGACTTATATATTTTATCTTATAAAAGTTTTATCCCAATATATACGTAATAATAATATTTCAATTCAATTTATCAAATATTATCAAAAATTGTAATTATGCTGCACAAATATGAAAAACTTGACTTTTTATCAATTACTGGGCATTTTGACATGGAATGGACTAAAAATAACTTTTCAAGTATAAGTATCGACAACAGTTTATTATAAACAATTATAGATGATTGACAATTTGTTATTGCAAAGTTCGTTTTAGGACATTCCATGCGCGAACTAAAGTTCACCGTTCTATTATAGTTAAAAGTTAATTTGCTTATAATTATAATAATTATTAGTCATATTCAAACATTCATGATAAAATATATTTTTACGTATACCGGGATCAAATTTTTATGAAACAAAATGTCTGAGTCTTGTTTATCCTCAAGAAAGCATTTTTGCTAATTAATATGTTTTTATTAATAAATGTTCATTTTCGCTTACCAAAGTCAATTAGTCAATTATACTGAAAATATGGACTCATTTTTCAAAGATTGCCGAGGTTTTCGATATAAAATATTGGACGTGCGTGTCAAGTTCGTGCTCTTGCGTTTTATCGAATTACGTGGCGTTTTTTTGAGATTATTTTTTACGCGAATAAAATACGGCAAAATTCATTAAGCATGTAAATAATCCTTATTTATCCATTTTGAAGCAATGAAACATATACACTCTCGTAAATATACATCATGCTGGTGGAAGTGACTACATTTACAATTCTCACAATATTGTCTAATTATTGTTTAAAAAAAGTTGAAAATTGTATACCATCGCGTTCGTTCATTCAGCTTCTCTATTTCCATTCAAATAGCCTTCTTCGGATTAATACATACAATCCTAAATTAAGTCATATATTCTCACCAAGAACTTTGTATTATTCCACTTAAAAAAATAGTCAATATTTTGAGTAATTGAATTCGTAATTCTCTGCTAATCTTTAGTGACTTACTCTTCGCCAATTGAATTAATAAAATTTTACTAGTACCTCATTAGTGATAATTCTCTAATGTATAGATTTAGAGAGCACTGTGAGTTAGGAGAAAGAGATTTGAAAGATTTTGAATACGTAATAAATATACTGCAATTAAAACTGGATTTTAAATTATATTATTTGAATAAATTCAAATTTAAATATAAATACAAATTTATATAAATTATATTATTATATTGTCACATTTACCAACAGGGTTAGTGAAAATCACTAAGGTGAAACACAGAATAACAATCACCGTCCTCATTTTCTTAAAATAAATGTCTAATTAATAAATATCCTACAAATTTCAACAAAATGTTTGAGTACTCGCTATCTCATTTGTCCTTCTACATTATTTATGTTCCGTAACTCTGTTTCTTCCAAACGCTGATTCGCAGAAATACTTCAGATTTACTACATTATTATGTACATAAAATCTAGAGGGAGCGATACTTATTACGTCATGGAAGGATCAGTATCTGTTGAAAAATGTGATAATGTTTTATCTTTTTTATTTTAGTTAAGGGAGAGAAGGATGTGTTGGCACAATCCTACAATTACGAAAAAAATAGTAGTTAGACTCGCGAAAATAGAATTATCGTCTAAATTCAAATCCACAATCATTTGATATTCTAAGAACATTTTTATTACAAGTTTCTTCATAGGGTTTTTTTTCGGTAACTGTGAGTTAATTTTAGAGCAATTCAATTCAATCGACGAATAACTCATGTTTTATATTAACTTGACTACGACATATTTGAAACTTTCATTATCTCGCTGAAGAATTGAAAAATGCTAAATATTGTGAAATGATACTAATTATATCATAATTAACTATAAAGTAATAGTAATTACTAACGTAATTCAGTTATGTTCGGGGCTATTTATGTTGTGTCTATTATTTGTTTAATTTAGAATATATTTTGCCAAAAATTATACAGCATTGTACGTGGCATGCCCGATCTTGAAATATTTTGAAAATGTTTGATAATTTTTTATAGACGGGTTGAAACATATTAATAAATTTTATTGTAAACTGCGTGCTTTTAGTTCGTAATATAAAAAGAATGATAGGGAATAAGGTATGGTAAAATAGTATAAAATTAAGTATGATTATTGCCCTGAATTGCGGCCTTATTTCTGACTTGATTTTTGAGAACTACGATCGAGAAAATAGACAAACCAAGTCCCATTATCATGCATTTATGAACTAAAACAATTAATTTTCTTTCAAGAAGTCTTTATTAGTAAGAAGTATGTTCCCATAAAAACACAGAAGTAAAGTTTACCTACTGCTATTTCAATATTTAAATTGAGTGTTGAATTTACTTCGGTAGAAAAGTTTACATTTACGTGCGTGCAGCCACCCTTTAGGGTGTTATTTCCGGTATATTTAACTTCCGACCGGAGGATGAAATGTGTTCATCAATCAGGTAACCCTGACGGTCGGGTCTTCGTTGCTGCGTTACAACGTTGCTGCCTCGCATCGCATCGTTACGCCATACGGCATAACCCCAGCTCTTGTCTTTGACGGAGTATCTGCTTACGCATAACATGTTACTCAAGCGAGGCTTTTGTAGCTATTTCATCCCCTGCGACAAAGGTGCTAACATGGAAGGTATGAGCAAGGGTTGAAACGATGCGTAATTAATGCTAGTAATCCTGTCTTGTCGACGCGATGAGCTAATTAAGTATTTGCCTTAAACCCGCACCGACATCATCGATCCTCGTCTCATGAGTTAAAAATGCAGTGAAGCAAGAGAAAGTCTCCTACTATCGGAATTTCTCGATTTAAATTCTCTCTACGTCTGTTAAAAATCAAGGATTTGCTCTTGTCTCTATGTCTGATAATGTCGAAAGAATCCTGAAATTAACAGTTTCTTTTACGTTTTTCAGCCTTCTCCAAGGCCAGAGAAAATCGATGGCAAGGTGATTGATGGGCACGTGATTCCTAATCACGTACTCTTCACAAGACCTACCCCGACTGATACACCCTACGAAACTCTTGCTAGCAGCGATAATATGAAAGTTACTATCAGCTTCTATACGGAAGGAGAGGGTAAAAACAAAAGAGGTAAATATATTATTGTAGATTTTCTAATATTTCGTATCAATTATAATAGACAATTGCACACGATAGATATTTTTCATTGTAATATTACTTGCTTACAATTTCACACTTATTCAAAATTTAAGTTAAATTTATCAAATCTGAATCTAGTCAATTCTTGATATCGTTAAATTTATTAGCGACATTCTGAGTAAAAAAATCCGATTGAGATCCTATTAGCATTTCGAATGAATTTTGTCCCTATTTGGGCTTTAAAAAATGTCAACACAAGTTGTTACTTTAATATCTATTTGTTTTGCATTGGGAATTCAATAATACTTTTTTACTGTCTATTAGATTTGAATCGAATTACATTTTTCCTAAGTAAGTTTGGAATCTAAAAGCTTGAAAAATCCTTCACCGTATTTGTATACTTATCTCTGAGATACCACTGAATTACAGAGATTGTATTAAATGCAGGCTGAAATCTCTTATCATGACAATAAATGACACTTCATTTTTAATTAAACTTTTTAAATTCCAGTTTACGTCAAGTCTAACACCTTGATAGGAGACAAGGACCATCCAACTGGCGTTGTTCTCGCTGAGATCATAAAAGCGAACATTCCTGTTAAAAACGGTGTGGTCCACCTCATTCAGCGCCCGCTTATGGTCGTTGATACCACAATAAAAGAGTTCCTGCAGGTCAGTACACGTTGATATCCACTAAACACACACATTAAGTTTAATTGCGAAAGATAACGTTTTACCTCAACTTTTGTTTCTCATCGCGAAAGATGCAATGAGAGGCAAAGATCATTTGTGTTGTCCTACCTACATTACAAAAACAGTCGAACCAAAGAATCCAATTTCTTTTCTACAAATAATTTTATGGGCCACAGTGAAATAATGCTTACAAATTCTTTCACTACTCATTAATTTTTTATTCCTATAGCTCCAGTCAAATACTTTTCCTATAGAATGATAATATTGTCTTTTCAGAAACAAAGTTTCGTCCCTTACCCTTTTCTTTAAACAGAATTGAATGTAACAGAAGATGAGGAAATTATTGTTTCCCAAGCGTGAAAGGTTGAACTTACTGAAAGCAAGAATTTTCACTTCGCCTGTAATTTCATTTACACCAAAATAATCAGAGGAGAGTATAAGATAAATTCTCGTAACCATCTCTCTCTTCTTCAGTCTCCGCTTCTGTATTCTCCCAATGAATTTTAAAGGAGATGCTCTGGCTTCAATAGGACAATTTCTCGAGAGTCCGTTTGATACCCACAAGAGCTTTTAGGCCCGGCGGGGTCACACTGGGAGTATTTGAAATGTCCCTGCTCTTTACTCAACCTCATAGTGTATCCCTTTCAGTTCCTGTCTACACCTCTCTCTTGTTTTTTCGTCTCTAGTTCCTCGTGTCTTTGTGACTAAATGGCGAGACGATGTGTTCAGGAAGTCGGGTAAGGTCTATTTTATATAATGGAGTGGTTCCCACTTGCTGTTTCGTCTTTTCCAACCTTTGCCACCTTCTTTGTACATTTCTCAAATTTCAAGAAGAAAAATTGAAATTTTAAGGATAAAAATTTATTGACTTTTTGAAGTAACAAGATTCTATCTCCAATGTGGGATTTCGAAGATCCTATTCTATAAAATTCTATAGATGAGGAAACTTTCTTCGGTCTAAGTAGCCATCAAATATCAAAAACTCCAATTGTAATTCATAATTAAAAAAAAATTTTATTACTCTTCAACGTTTCGACCATAGTTGTTGGTCTTCTTCAGGAAGGAATAATTAAATTGTCTGACAAAGGAAATAAAAAATATAACAATTTTTTGAAGATTATTTTAACAATAAATTACGTGAATAAATAAAAAATAAAGAATACGTGTTAAAAATTCATGTCATAATGTTGTTAATTTCGTAATTTAGACACTTTTTTTGAAAAACAGCTTGTGTTTTCTGAAACTTAAGTAAGACTTTATAGTGTAAATTATTGAGATTAAATTTTGAATGTTGTTCAATGTGTATATGGAATTAAAGATTCTCGTCTACATCGTATTAGAAACGTACGTTGCTCGTTCATAGATGTCAGTTTCCGTTGAATATTTATCCAAGTCGCCATACAAAATCTAATGTCACAGTCGTACCTTCTTTCGATGTAAGAGAGATATCCCATTTTCACAAATATTATCGACCTTCAGCAATGCAAATAATACCAGTGAGAATTGAATCTCAAACTTTTTTCGGCTGTGTATATATGTAGATGAGGAAACTTTCTTCGGTCTTAGCAGCCATCAAATATCAAAAACTCCAATTGTAATTCACAGAATCCACAGAACATTTTATTGCCAAAAAATCTATCATGAAATTTCTCTTACCCAATTTGAAGCAATCAGTAATCTATGCAACCGTAAGAAAACACTATCATACCTAAATTAAACGAAACTATTTCTGATGATATTACGCATCATCAAACTACTAGCGTTGATAATAATCATGATTTTGATGCAACTCCAAATAATGGTAAAAAAAGGAAAAAACGTCTCATTGGGATGCACTGATTGTACATCACTATGATTTGTTCAATTCGAGGAACAACATAATCCCAACATTTCTGATGATTTAATTGTATCCAGTTGCACAAAGTATAACTTGTTCATCAGCAGAATTTCGCTGAGCGGAAAATTATGTTTTGTTAGAAACGAGTTTTAAATAATTGCTCACAGCCTTCATCAGTGTTGATTTTCAGCTTGTAATTGTATTACGAAGCTCTGACTGAAAGTCAACTAGAGCGCGTCTCTTGAGGGAAGTTCAAAAGCTGTAAATGAAAAAGATAAAATCGATGTTTCACTAAACAGGGTGAAATTCTCTGGTGGATTTGAGTGAATGTTAAATACCTAAAGGATAATACTAGGGGATTTACTCTTTCGTATTGAATCATGGGGTACATGATGATGATTACATCCACACGACATGGCCATGTCAAAACAATGTCATCCCCTTTGAAATCAGTTCGGCTTGGCCTATTCTCTGTGGCATGCGTCACGTCCACGTGATGAAGCGTGTCATCTTCTAACATATCAAGCATGCGAATACTAATGCCTTCTCATCCCAGCGTCTGTCTTTCTCTCTATTTCTCTTTACATATATATTGTTCTCTGTTTCCATCTCTGCCTAATGCACTACATGCAGAGAATTCCTAATTTATGTGATAGCCCATTACTGCAGAGTTATTCTATTTCCAACGTCTCGAGAAACGGTAAAGTCTCGCAGAATTTTCATGTGAATGTATATAAAAACTCAATACAGGTTTCACCGCGATCGAGGAACTAATGGGCTCACTTACGGAATTTAATGCAACAATGAAACGCTGCCTTCCGGGAGCCGAGAGAAATATATTATTTGTATGGGTAGTCTGGCGCGCAACTCGGCTTGGAGGCGATTGAGATTTTAAGAGCAGAAGCGGAATTTAATTGTTTACACAATATCCATGAAAATATCATGTGAAATTGTTTAGTTTATTCAGGATCAGTACATATATCTATGATTTATTTCATTTCGAAAAACAGAGAGAATGAAACTACTGGATTCAATAACGCAATGTGCATTAGGCTGACTGAGTTGCCCAATGTTCTTTTTTTCTTTCTTACCACCTATGCTTGCTTCATTCAGTAAAAAATGCATCTTTTTTTATTTTCAAAATAATTTTAAACCGCAGTCCTATAGCATAAAACAACCATGACATGATTAGAGCTCTTGATAAAAAATTGGGCCAATAATATTACCCTTAAACGCGTGAAAAACTACCCTTTATATGGCTTGAAATATCGTAATTTGTTTTTATGCGATCATGAAATTGATTTAATTTGTTAAATATTGTGCATAAGTTTGGCTAGTGGTTCCGAAATTTTGGGATTACTAGTCCCTTCCCTCTTTCAACTCCCTCGATTTTTCGGGACGACTGGACAGCCTTTCAAGAATTCTTTTTTTTGGTCACCCTAATATACATAGTTTTCCACACATATAGATTTTCTTTTGTTCCATTTTGGGATCAGGCTCCTCAAGCTGCGAATTTGCGTACATTAACGGTTGGCTAATAGTTTTGCAGAAAAAAGGACTGATGGCGCTAGTTTTTCACACACACCCAAACACATATTTAAGTCTATGAGATACTACACACGTATAATAATGTGCTCATGTATCAAACCAAAATACAAAATACATTAAAATACTTTTAAAATTCTTTGAAATACGTTAGTGAGAGTTGAAACATTTCGCAAGTGGAATTTTATGGAAGAAAGTATTTTTCGCATCTAAAATTTTTAAGAAATTGAAAATAATTGGATGAAATCAAATGAAATTATGATGTATGTACTGCTCTAACGTCTATAACGTCTATAAAATAATGGTAAATTGGTTATTACATACCTTTGAGTGATAATTTTTAATTTTATACCACAGATCAATCGACATTCGTTTCTTGGGGACGAAGACAGAAAAAGCCTTTCAGGGTCCAAACTGAAAATGTTCAACTCAAATTTATAGAATAATAATACTTTTCAACTTCTGAATTGCTTTTCTGAAATTTCATTTGATTTTGAATTAATGTAGAATTCCCTTAAGTTCACTTAAATTAATTTGAATTCACCTCTTAATACAATTTGTTGGTACAATTATTTTTAATTTGTGATTTATTTAATTATTCAAATGTATTCATTTTTCATGGTGTTTTCTCAAGGTCTAACCTTATTTAAAAGTAATCCTTAAATATTTATTGAGATATATTTAAGAAATTATATAAGATTATTATTGACTAAATCGTAGAAAGCGAAAGAATTAAAATAACATGGACATTTTTTGAAAGTGAAGCAATAATACTTATTTGTTGGTTGCAAGTTTTTTCTTAGGAAGTACAACACAACATTTATATGACAGCGTGTTCGATTTAAAGAACTTTATATTCTCGCAGGGTTGTCAATATCAATACCCAAATCATGCAATTCTTCAACAACACCTTTGCCGTCGTCAAGTTCAATTTGAACTTCTTGTTTTTTCCAGCTTTATTCTTTCGATATGTTTGACTAGCAGTGAATTTCATATAAAATTGATTTATATTCTTAAATTATTAAAAAAAAACAAGGGTGGAAGATCAGAGGTTGTAACGTTCACAATTTATATAATTATTTTTAATTTTTTTTCTTCAAATTTTATATGTAAAAAATAGTTTTTTCCATAAAAACCCACTTGCGAAATGTTTCACTTTTGAATAAAGTATTTTCAATATCTCACCGACTTAAAAGTGGGTTTGTGTGTGTGCAAGACTGCGCCATCGGCTCTTTTTTCTGCGAAACGCTTAGCCAAATTTTAATGCGGGCAAATACATTGCAGCTTGGGGAGCCTAGTTGGGATCAGCAAACCGACTTCTTTGTTTTCATCTTCAGGCCTCAAAGGTCAGGCTCCCGAGTCCTGTGCAGGTACCAATGGACAATTTTTTATGTACTTCTACGGGGCTTTGGTGGTTCAGAACCCACCTTAAACTGTAGGTCTCCTCAGAAGAGGCTGGTTACGTACCAAGTTAGAGCCCCATGCCAAGGGGAAAATTGTTTGGGGGTCGCTAGTCAACTTTGAGAATGTTCAGAAAAGAGTTTACGACTGGGCTTCCTGTCTGAGTAGTCTATCGCTCAGTGTTCGCTGTTTGATTTCGAGTAATGAGTACACACACATACGATTACATAACACACCAATCAGTGCACTGAATTTTTGTATCTTACCGAGGACAAAAAGAAGGACCGCTCCGGCCACCTTAACCTGGCCGTCTGTCTCACAGCCTATTTAGGAAGGTTGCCGGAACTGTCTTTAGAGTAAATACGGATGTGGCATAGCCTAAGCAGCAGGGGTCCCTCACTCGCTCCTCTGCCTTCATTACAACTAACTAATTAACATTGCTCTATACATGGTCAATGATGCCATTTTTGGATATACAGTTGTCTAGCTGAATAGATCATTCTTTCGAAGTTTTATTTGTTTTTCAGCCGTCTGAAAATAAGTTGTTTAATGATCTCAGTATCTCAGTATATTGAAATTGATATGAGAGGACCTGCAAGAAAAATTACTTTTCATTGCCAGTAACTATCGCTATTACAGAATCTTTCTCAATGTTGTGAAGACGTTTGTAATAAAGTTACTCACTAAAGTTAGCAACGGCGACTGAATTACAGTTCCAAAGCGACGTTCCGAAGTCTGCCCCTAATTATTTTAATGCACACGAGCTTTATTACTTGCCTTTGAAGGCGTTATGTTACCTCTCCTTAGTGAGTCGAGCCATAAAGTCTCTCATCAAGCTTTTATTCGTTAGGTATAGCAGAGGTGTTTCCTTTTTTCACATTCTCCAAAGTCCCGTAAACTTGACTTTACGAACCCTTTTTCCATTGAGTTCTTTCTCTATGACCATTCTTTACTGGCGAGAGGAGGGATTATTTCCAGGGCAGGAAAAAGCTCTTTTAGAAGAGCAGCAAATCAGATTTCAATTCCACTTGAAAATATTTTCTCTATTCTCTATTCTAGCATCCATTTGTAAAATTAATTCTTTGCATTTCTCTGATTCCTATTAGCGATTTAAAGTACCAACTGTATCCTCGTTTCTCTCAACGACTCAATTTGATGTTGGAATTATTACCGTGTTTTAAAAGTGATCATAAAAACTTATATTACATCACATCCATTTCGGCAACCCAACTATACAGTTTTTATGCTATTATTTCTCGTCCCATTACTTTGGTCGTAAAATTCTCCATCAATTCACGCGTCGAGCATAACTCGTGAACTTATTTTTTAACGATAGTAATCCATTGCATATAAAATCACTAGGGTATCTCATAAAAATATTTTTTGAAATTTAATACTTGTTAGATTTTAGTGTCCATCGCCGCGTTCTGCAACTCTCAAAAAAATTTTATCAGAAAATATTCTGAAAGTAATTGATCAAAAATAATAATCAAAGTAAATTCAACTGATGAGGATAAATCAAATTAAATTATAGAGCATTCAGTTTTACGGAATTTACGGTGAGGAAATAAACTTAATGAATGCATGTGAAGTTCTCTCAAATTTATCTGAATTTGAAAGCATTAGCGAATTCAATTGATTTGCAGTGAGTTCTAATAAATTCAAGTGACTTTGATTGAATTAATGAAAATTTTATGAAATGTCAGTGAATTTGATTGAATGGCGAAACAAATTATGTGTAATTTTCATTCGTTTTATACATTATTTTGTATAAAAAATGTAAAGCATAGGGGAAACCTCACTACTGTGGATACTGCAACCTACAGTGGATAATCATTGATTAAAAATACTAATAAATATAAAATATAAATATATATATATAATATAATAATAATAATAATAATAATAATAAATAATAATAATAAATATAATAAATATGAATATAAAATTCATAAATTAAGATTAAAATTAATTATTTTTCTTTTATTAGTATTTTGAATTAATGATTATCTACTGTAGGTTGCATTATCCACTGTAGGAAGGTTTCCCCTACATAATTTTTTCCAAATTAAAAAAATTTGGTTAACTTACAATTTAAGATTATTTTACTCATGTGAGTACGTTCGACAGAAATAAAATTAATACTTTTTTATTTTTTTCTTAATTGGTTCTAATATTTTTTCAAGTTCTATTCTAAAATATGAGTTTCGTCGTGTGGAAACAAAAGTTCGCTGACTGATTTTCAAGTATAGTTATAATCTTATTATAATCTAATTATAATATATTAATAATAGTTTTTAGATTCCTCATCTTATATAATCCAAATGATTCGTATGAGCATACATTTTTCACTAAATTCTTTTGTCATTCATTTATCAATTTTAGTGTGCGAAAAAATACTTCTATGTAAGTACTTTATTCTAGTATTATTCAAACAAATCTTTTTGGCAACGACCCACTTGTATCTATTTAGGCGCATCTATCTAAATTAACTAAATTTAAGTAAATTCAGGCGACCTGAAGATAATTCAAGTGAATTCGACGGAATTGGAGATAAAACCTACAGAATTTTAATCCCTATTTGCACCCGTGCTACACATCATACTTTTTGTGCTATCTCCTATCAAAAACGAGATGTATTTATGTAGTTCGCAAAAAACTGTATGATAGTCGAGTTTTTGAAGGAGGTCCTGCAAAAAGTTAATTTAAATCAATTCTAGTGAATTCAGGTTAATTCAAGTAAATGTAATTTAAATTGAAAGTGAATGTAAGGACAATTTAAGTGAGTGTAGGAGAATTTCAAGTTAAGTGAAGGAAAATTAAATTCAACTGAAGTAAATCTACGTATATGATCAGTCTTCCAGATAACATTTGTGCTGCAAAATTTGAAGCTGTCAAACACTCGCATTTCGATAAGTTAAATTAGTGTTTTAGTTTTCAAAATAATAGATGCTCGGGCTATTTTCAGTCCAAGCGTGAAAACAAGAATATGTTCAGCACATTTGCAAAAAAAAAAAAAAAAATTTGAGATATTTTTAAGTGAAGAAATTAAAATTCCTTTCACGAAATCGCACATATCCTTTGAAATATTCCCGCTCTCAAATATGAATAATTTGTCTTTAAAAGCCTAGTATCATTCGCTTCATCCTATTGAGCTCTCTATATAATATTGATTTCAAGCAATTTCTTCTGTATTCGATACTGCGATTCATCGTCGTCAATTATTATCAAGTTCGCCTTGGGAAATCAATACGTCTTTCCTGCCAACGTTTCCTGAATATTGTGCTTTTTAGTGGCCTTTGTCCAATACTAAAACTAAATCTAAAAGTTTAGTGTAGGTTTCTCTGCCAGAATGATAAACGTTGCCCATAAAAATTCCCTACGCCAGTAGAATCGAGATATTAAAGAGAAGAGAGCTGTTCTCAAGATCTTAGTTTAAGGAAAAGACTTTTCATTTAAACTCAATACTGATCTGAATATAATGTTATTTAATTTTTCGTAAGAAGTTTTTCATGTTCTTTCAACTTCTGCCAACTACATTTGTTTTCCAACAGTTCCAGCACAGCACTGTAAACAGGGGATTTACATATAAGATTCAATTTTATTGCACTGCAGTAACGGCAGCCTTTAAGAATAAAATTATTTCCCTCTACATACTCAATTTCCAAACATGTTGAGATACTTTTTCTGATGAAACTGGTGCCTCCAATAAAAGAGTACAACTAGAACTACTTGTTACTCATTCAACTCAAGTTTTAGAAAAAAAATTTTATTGGATTTAACAATATGATACACGAAAGGATTCTTTGATTCGACTAAAAATCCCTGAATCCATCCCCAGAAAATCCCTGATTGATCGAAATCAGGTAAAATTTACATCGGCATAGCCGTCACGTTACGCTCATGACACATTCGCGTCTGACAGAACTCATCTCATTACATGTCAACATCGATGTTCTCACAAGCCTCAACATTGGAATGTTCACGTGATCATCTATCGTCTCAGCAACAGGATTCAGTGACCTGTGGCACGTGTCTGCCTACTGTTTGCACTTAATCTCTTTGTCAGTATCGAACCAAAGAGAATATGAAAGCAATGGAGATCAAATAGATTCTCTTGATAATAATATTGTTTCTAATTGTAGAATAATAAAATAATAAAACTGCTAAAACTTAATTTTGAATTCATGGTAAGGAAATATATATGCTCTGAGTCTGTATCCAATGTCACTGTCCCGCCATGAACCGGTCATTCAAGCTATCAACCAGTAAAGTAGTAATTGACATTATTAACCCAACGGTCTGAATTTTTGTAGCCATAGTATGGAGATGACAATTACTATAAATAACTACAATCAAGAAGACTTTGCACCTAATTAATTTATTGAATCGCCTTTTTTAGAGTAAGTTATTAGGTATTTTAATTTCGAATAATTGTCCTCTTGAAGCGCGGTACAATATCTAAATAGAGTTTTATGGCATAACTGAATGTGTCTTTTAAAAATAGGTGAAATAATGTTATCTTACCAAATATGATGATATTATTTGAATCAGTAATAGGAAGAGATAGAAATTGTCGAAAAAAAACTCAGAATTTTTGATAGCCACAGTACTACCGGAGGTAGTAGAAGTGCTGCAGATCAATTCAACCTTCATTTTAATATCAAGATGATCCAATTTTGTGAATCAGAAAAATTTTCGAGCCTAACTTCACGATTCTGGCAACGGACACACACGACACAGTGTAGTGGAACGAGATAGTGGGTTCAAAAAGTTCCAGAGGTCGTATTCCTGAACCGATATTTAAGTTTTTTTTTTTAAACTTAGTTCAACTTTCAAGCAAGTAGTTGGATTTTCAACTAAAAAAGGTGAATTTTCAACTAAAAAGATAAATTTTCTACCAAAAATACAAATTTTTAACGAAATACATCAATTTTCAGCGAAATTAATAAATTTTTACACGGAATAACTTCTCTAAAATAGTTCAACTGTCGACCAAAGGGATGATGTTTCCGCTAAAATAACGAAAATTCAACCCAAAAAGATGAATTTTTGATCAAGAGGATTATTTTTCCAACCAAAAAATGAATTTTCCGCCAAACAGTTGAATTGTTGATCAAAAAGTCGAATTTTCAACTAGGAGGATAAATCTGTCAAAGTAGTTCAACTTTCAACCAAGTTGTTGCATTTCGAACTAAAAGAGATAAATTTTTAGTACAGAAGATTGATTTCCAACCCACAAAGATAAATTTTCAACCAACAAGAATGATCAAGAAAGAAAAAGTTATTTATAACAATAGCAATTGTGACTCCACGAAAACAAAAAATTGTCTGTGTTTACAAATGCGAAATAAGTTAACTTTATCATAAAAATTACTTACAAAAATATTAGTTGCTGTTGAATGGATATATCTAATAGCAAGCTATTATCCTTGAGATCAAATTAAATGATACCGTTGAAAAAAAGTTTCTGTATTCAGAAATGCCCTGCGAGTGAATTTCTATGCAATAATTATTTATTGCAATGGGGCTATACTGTTCAGTTTTAGTTTTCGATCATGATTAATTTTAATTTTTGCATCATTCAACGACAAAATCAGTACGAAAAATTCACTCAAATACTTAAAATGCAGAAAATGTAAGTTGTATCCATTAATTTGTTTACATAAATTAAAGAAATTGAGGAATTTAATCTATAATCAAAATGTTTGTAGGTGGAGATTTTGAAAAATGTCAATTAATATAGGTAGTACAAGTATAAAAAATTATCGTGTCTTGTTATTTTTTAGCTAAAAAAAAGAAGTTAGTTTTTTTTTTAATCGGTCTGAAGAGACCTCTTTCAAATTTTATTAGTTCTAATTTGAAAAAAGAATCGGGGAAATTGGCGAAGGAACAGGGCCTCTTAAACTTTTTGAATCTCAATGCCTCGTTTCGCCTCATTCTGCAAGAATCGTATTTTTTTTTACAGATCTCGTCAAAGAAAAATGTAATGTTTACGGGTAACGGTTAAATCAGTTTAATACTAAATCTGTATCATTTTAATAAAATGAGTATCACTCTGCTGCAAATCACTTTTATCCAACTTCAAGATCAAGGTACCATAGGATTTTCTGTGCGTCTGTACCTATTCTAAAATTGATTTGTATCTTCTTGAAAAAGCGCGACACAAATTGGTGACGTTGGTACTATAGGGTTAATTGTAAACTGTGGGGTATCTGTGGGATAGTATACCAAGCGATAGAAGCTAGAATAGAAGCGATAGAAGCTTACTACAAGTTATCTTATAGTAACAGAAGTTGTAAACTTGTTTTTGTCTCTAATACCAGCTGTGGCAGATATATAATAGGTTTGGATATGCACTTCGAGCAAATTTTTATTTCTATTGCAAATTTATAAAAATCAAAGCCAATTTTTTCTCGCACCTTTGCTTCGATACGAATCATACTCCACATTTGTGTTATGCATCCCTGAACGATCATGCGGCGGAGATCTTGCGGCTGACGAGATAATATTTTTGATCTAGATTTTGGATTCTAGATGCTAGGCTAGAGATAAAACCCCAAGAGAGTCTTAGAAACGTCTCTCAGGAGACAGAATGTAGAAATATCTCAGGATGACTGTCTACTTTCTTTTCTCAGGCGCAGGATCTTGGCCAGACTCGTACTAATCACTTAATTTCAGGTCCTCGCGTTTACACTCAAGTGTAATGCGGAGCGAGGAAGCACTAGAGATAAACAGACAACAATAAGAAAGACAACAAAGACAAAGTACTTGGTGTCTAGGAGAGCACAACCCGTGTTCTGAAGTCTCTGCACCGCCTCTTGTGTCTCACTGCAGATCTTTGCCTCTGCCCGCAAATCCCTCTTGTCTCATTTTTACATTTGCTCCTCCGACTATGCTCTGTTTTTCTTTCTTATGTCCATACATCAATACTCTGATGCAACATTGTCAACTTCTATCACGTTTGAAAACCATTTATAAAGACATGCTCACAAAGTATCTATCTTCAGTCATTTACCATAACAAAGAAATTATATGTGAAACAATTCCATGTTGATAAGTTTCAGAAAACAAATTTTGTTTTCATTGATTATCAAGGGCAACCTACACCCTTCGAAATTTTATTCAAATTAATACTCCTCCCAGTAATAGGTCATTACCAAACTTGTAATGTGCTAAAATAATAAGATGTGCTTTCAACCACCCTCAAGAAAAAACCCCTTTAAAAAAATCCACGCACGTTACACAGAACCCGATCCGAGAGTCTTTCAACGTTCAGTTAGATCAGGCGGTAGCATCCCGATATTGTAACCGGAGTGTCCGGACTCGATTTCTATTGCCAGTATTTTTTGCTAATTCTTTTTTATTCAAATTTTTTATTGCAATTGACTATGGAATTCTTTCAAATCAAGCTATAATATTCACTTTAACCATTTTGTGTATATGAAACAATTAGTTCTTTCAACCTTTACCACTTTATAATAAATTTTCTATTTTTCTGTTTAGATTTTGATTATTATTATTTTCATATAAGATGAAAATGAAATATATAAAAATAGTATGATAAGAATAAAATGAATATTCAAATATAAATGAACAGTAAATAAAAATTATATAAGAATGGAATATTAGACAGATGAGTGATGTTTTTTTGCAAAACATTGCACAGGAAATCACAATTTTTCAAGAACATCGCGGCACTGACTTATCTTCAAAATATTTACTTCAGAAGTGATGAATGTTGAAAAACCCAATTTATTCTCATGAAAAATTGAATTGAAAGTTAATATTTTGTCTCGCTTAAAATAAATTTGATATTCAATTGCAATTCAACAAATTTGAATGGAAAAAAAATTAGCAAAAAATTCATGTAGCAGGAATTGAATCTGGACTATCCGGGGATAAAATCAGAGCGCTACCGCCTGATCTAACCGGGAGTTGAAAGTCTCTCGCTTCGCGGTCCAAGTAACGTGTAGCGATTCCTTTAAAGTGAGTTTTCTTGACAATGGCTCAAAATCGCATCTTATCAGTCTAGCATATTACAAGTTTGGTAATTACCTATTACTAGGAGGAGTATGTATTCAAACAAAATTCCCAAGGATGTATAGGTTCACCTTGTAAGTTAAAGAACTTTCGTGCTTTTCTTTTTGAATAAAGTTTAACTCATAAACTAAAATGCGATTGATATACAGTCGAAGCTATCAATAAGGCCGCAACGAATAAGACCGCTTTCCTTGATCCTTGCTCGAGCTCATCGAGACGCTTCCCCCACTCTCACGCTGACCTCGAAGTTCTAGTCAGCTGCTACGAATAGTGCCGCCGTAGAAATCGCAATTTTCATGGTTTTTAGGAGGTTTTTTTATCTTATGAATTTCATAATATCGAAAGATATTATAAAATATGAAAATATCACAAATAATATTCGATATATTTGGATAATATAAAAAAAACTCTCCTAAAAACCATAAAAATTACGATATCTACGGCGGCACTATTGGTAGCGGCTGACTGGAATTTCGAAGTCAGCGTGAGAGTGGTGGAAGCGTCTCGGCGAGCTCGAGCAAGGATGAGGGGAAGCGGCCTTATTGATAGCTTCGTCTGTATATTAATTTTAACTATATTTTTTTAAGTTGTAACATGAATCAGTCACACTCGACGCACACATTCAACTCTCTATTATACTTGTACGTAGGAACAAAAACCCCAAAGCATGCTTTGGGACATAACCCTCTGAGTTGTACCAACCATGCTAGTACACACCGAATTGTAATTTTAATTTTTACTATTTTAACCATCGTATTTAAACCTACCTGTACTATAGTTTCCGTATTATTCCCGTATTTAAAAATTTTGCATTTTTACAGCATTTTTATGCAATTATTCGACGCAATCGTAATAATTCCATCGAGAAATTCATGAACCAATCGTATAAGCCTGAAGATTTGAGTATATAAATATCATTGTTGATACTAAATGCCTACAGCATTTAAATTTCAATTTTGAGTTTGTTAAGTAGGAATATGTACTTAAACACTGATTATCATTATGAGACACAAAAGTAGAATTTTCAGTATGCCATTCATAGGGATTCAGTGGAGTCTTTAGGGTTCTCTCAGAAGACCCTTTAAAAAGGAGTGGAAACCACCCTTCCTTAGTGGCCTTGGCGGGGCGGCACTTTTTAAAAAGTTCAAACGCTTTTAACGACCGCCTTGCCGATGCTTACAGGCGAGCTCTTTAGAAGGTCTTCGTGAGGTGTTTTCTAAATTAACGTGGACAGTGTATGCACATCTATAAGATTCAGCTAATTACTATGGATGCCAAGGGAGAAATTTAAAAAGAATTTTAAAAAAAGCGTTTACTTTCTTAGAATTGTTAAAGTACTTTTATTTTAATTAAATTAATTAATTAATAAATTAAATAAATAAATAAAAATAAATTAATTAATTGAATAAATGCTGTTGGCCCGTTGTGGGTGTGGTGAGCCCATACTAGTAGTACTAGTAATAAATAATCCACCGAGAAACACCACCCGAATCGGGTAGTGTCACGCCTACCACGAAAGGGAAATGGCTTAGAGGTATAAAAAAAATAGAACGTGTTCAATTAAATGTTTTAATAAATTAGCTTAAAACACAGTACCATGATATGCTTTAATTCCTATAAAAAATTTTGTTATTAACGACTAGGCTAGTCAAAAAGAAAATTATTCATGCTTTAAAATGTCACCAGCACAAATGGTGCTTTTTGTAGAGTTTTTAACTGAAAAAAGTATTGTAGAGAAAAAATGATATTTTGTAAATATTCTATCTGAAAAATTCATTTTTTTAATTTTTCGTATATTTTTACATACATTTTCTTTTTGAAGTTTGTGTTTTGAATAGCGATATATTCTACAGTAAGGGAGCAAGAGTAGGTCACTCACATTTAGAATTTGTTTATATATCCTATAGAAAAAATAGGGAAAAAATCACTTTATGAAAATGCTCAGTTAATGTTTCAACTATTTTCGTCCAAAAACAGTTAATAAAATTCATCGTTTTGTTGATTTCAATATTTTCAAGAAACAATTTCTAAGTACCTCTTCTACATCTCTCTTTGCAGAATAGGTCATCGCCATTGGGAGAAAAGTTAGAGATGAAATCCCTATTATTATTGTACAGTTGTAAAATATCACACATGGACTCCCAACTTGACTTCTTTCAAAAGGGAAAAATACTAAAAAATCTTCTGTCTATTTTTAAAATCAAAACGTGATTCATTGACATTTTTGGATCCCGAAGGAAGGAAAAGGTTTTTAAGATGCATCTTTCGAAAAACATAACGAAATTGAATTGACAGGAAGGCATATTTGACCATGTTCGACCATTATAATTTTCGAGGTACAAACTTTGATTTTATTTCGATAAAAATTGTTCAAATGATAGTCACATTTTGTTTATATCGAAAATCAGTTTTTTTTTATCTTAAACATTTCTTATTCCTAATAAGTCGACAAAATTTCGTCCATTTGTGCTGAATATTGTTCCAAATTTTGTATTCCAAAGCTTTGAGAATGTTGTTTTGACCAGTTTTGTCAAGTCCAAATGACCTACTTAGTGAAGTGACCTACTCTTGCATAGTTTCCCCTATAAAATATCTTTTCATGTCACTTGAACATCTGTTTTATGAAGAACAATTTCTAATTTTCCAAAAAATTTAGAATAGGTAATTATAATTTTATCCCCTTTAAAAAAGTTATCAATCGCTAGGAAGCCACTTGAAAAGGATAAATCAATTACAAATGATTCATCAATAATTTAAAAAATGCTGTATCTTAAAGGCACCAAGAGATAGAAGAAACAGTCATAGAGGAAACCATGTAACTGAATCTACGGATTTTTCATAGCATTTTCAACATTTTAGTACCAAATTTACGAATTTTAGTTCATATATTTTTAATGTTACCAAACTTTGAAAGTCAAATTTTAATGGGATAACATTTTTTTTGTGAACCAAAGGGTCAATAATCATACTCCTTCAGTTCTCAAAATGCTAAAACCATGCATAACTCCTTTGAAAATTAGATTTATCATATTTTGTTCGCTTAATCCTCGATTACTGTGTATGCTTTTTTAAAATATGTTGTCCAAGTACATGAATTTTAAATTTATTTGACGTTTTTTTATGTAAAGATCAACTTCTTGCACCTTCAAGAGTTATCAGAGGTGTATAGAAAATGTTTGAAAAGAGTTACCTTTGAAAAAGTTCCTGATATAATAAATATCTAAATCTCTGAAATCTTTTGGGTGAAGTGCAATCCCTGTACAGAAAATTGAAAAATTCCTTCTCCCGTGCTTGATAGGATTTCAAAGGAGTATTGGAATTTGGAATCACGGATCCATTTTCGCTTTCACGTTCACATAGTTTGTCAGATTTGGTTCCCTTGCTATTTCACAATGCGAAGTATTCGATTTGCATGGATCCCAACATCCTCTTGCGAGTTTGAATCGGTCTTTGTGCGAAATCGAATTTAGGGTCGATTTTAGAAGGATTTTGTCAGGTGTGGGAGTGGGATACATCATCCTCAATTCCGGCTTCTTTTTGGGAATCGAAGAGAAGAGTAGTGAAAGAGGGAAGAAAGATTCCCGATCGCATTTCCGCAGGCAGATAGAAAGTATGGTGGTGCGGGGAACAGAACGGATGAGCAAACGGACACAGAAACGGAAGCTACCGACTCCAGCTCGAAGAAAAAAAAAACTGCGATGCAGATCTGCAAAAGTTGAATTGCCCGGTATAATATCCAATTAATGTCACAACGTTTTCACGAAGCAGATCTTCTGGGGTCTGTTTCAAGTTTCTCTTTTCCCTAATGAATTTTAGTTGCATTTTACTAACTTGTTTCGCAAATGGTATTCACTCGGGTATTTAGCTACACTTTTTATGAAGCTATATTGCTTCTTGAAGTTTATAAAATGTTCATTTTTTTATTTATTCAGCAGGCTCATGTGTCAAATCATCCATATGTATGAAAATGATTCAAACATCAGATAAACATTTCTGCTTATCTAAACAAACTTTTCACGTCTTAATTTAGCACTTTAAGGTCTCAAAAGTTGTTTATTAATATTATTATTTTTTTAAATGTAAACTTGAATAGCGCGTATTCCCTTATGTAGTACACCTACGTATACTTCAGGCATAAAACTCAGTATTTGCATTTTCGAGTTTCGAGTGATAATTTCTGCATATATATCGTAAAACAAAACAATAAAACCAGTGTTTTAATGGCACAGTTTATAGTCACGATATTTGATGAAGTATAAGAGTATAAGAACAAAACAAAGGGGAGTAAAAGCAAAGCCATACAATTTTATTTTTTAGAAAAAAGAATTAAATAAATATAATACATGATGATTCGAAACAATAATAATCCCATCAAAAACACCTATGATGGAAAAAATCTGCCAAGTACAACTACAAGAATTTTTTAGATTAAAGTTGACTGAGTAAGTTGGAAAAAAGTATTCATAAGATAAAATATTCAGAAAATTCTTTTCCTAATGTACCCTACAGAAATTTTTAAAATACATTTTTAAAATACATTTCAGATAAAATTATAAAACTTGACGGAATTGAATTTATAAGCAAAATGATTTTTAAAAATTTCTCGGTACGGGAGATTGGTGTTATAATATAATCCCGCTAAATTTAAAAGTGTCTGAAATGGCTTTTTGGAATTAATTTACAAAGTTTAAATAGGGTAGTTTATAAATAAATATTCTCAATATATTTTCTTATGAACATTTTTTCAAAATTTCTTGGCCAACTTTGATTTCCAAAATTCATAAAATGCACTTCACAGATTGTTTGCATCGTCAATATTTTCGATAGAATTTTATGTTTTTTTCTTGTATTTTTTCTGTCTTAGATCGGTAGGCTAAATTAATTTAATTTTAATAAAACTAATAATTTATTTAATTGCGTGAAAATTTTTTGTTGAAATTTCATTGAATAAATGAAATTGATTTATTCTTTCATTTAATTTATTGCTACCATTATTCAGTTTTGAATATAAATATTAAATTATATTTTCCACCTGTGCTCACCTGTACAGCGTAATCGATTAAACGCATTGACACATTATTCGAGAAGTGATTTTTTTAGTTCAAAAGTAATTTGAAGTAAACTGATTTTATTTGTCTTTGGGTTAATACTACATTCATTCTTCATTTTATTGTCCAAGTGGATCATTCTTCGAATAAAATTCAAAAAGCTTTGAAATTTTATAATTTTGTATAATTTATGTATTTAAATTTGTAAGTTTCATTTATTTTCAATATTGTAAAAAAAATTTCGATGCATGATAAATAGATTACAACAAATTACAAGAATGCTTCATTTTTTAATGAAAAGAAAAAGTTGTACTTTCGAACCACATGACCAAAAATATTTATATTTTTTAAAATGTGGAAAATCTTATAATTTAAGGTACAAACATGGTTAAGTGGAAATTTTCAATTATCCAGAACTCATTATTTACAATCATTTGAATTTATTGGACCATTCAAATCCAGGCATTAACTGTTATTTCTTATTTTATTTTAATTTGACTAAAGTATTTTTGAAAATATGCAAAAGATCACCAGTTTACAATAATCATTTTTTATGTATTTCTATGTTCTTAGAACTGTGTGATAATGAATTATCTATCTCTGTGTATTTTAAGGAGCCCGTACTAAATGTACACGAAATGGCTTGCCGTGAATTGGGCTTAAACTTGGTAATTTGTCGGTTATACAAAATTACCAAGTTTAAGCCAAATCCACGGAAAGCCATTATGTGTACATTTAGTACGGCGTCCTTTCACTATTTCCCCTCAATCAGAAATGTAGATATCGTAATACTATTGCATTTACAAAATTATTGCGCGAGTATAAAATGTCATTTATTGTTTTTTTATATTTAAAATACATTTCTAAATATTTGTACACAGATATCCATAAATATCTATTGATTCATTAAAAAAGCATTTCCTTCAAATATGATAACAATAATGTTTAACACTAAACGTTATTTAATATCTCACTAAAAGTATTTGAGAATCCGAACGCAGTCAGACCACTAAAATTCGTATTAGAGTGATCTCCACCTGCGCGTATGACCACATAATTTCTCCTACATGCAAACTTGCGTGGACGACCTGTTTTGAAGCGAATCTCTGTACCGGAAACCCCGTAATGAAACCACCTTATGCACTCCGTCAGAGTAAAGAAATCTTTGACAATCAAATTAGCGCTCGGTTTATCCGAAAAGTGACGGAATTTTGGTTGCTTCGATACATTTTCTAACTGAATTTTCATTCAAGCAAAAAAAAATCGCACAAAAATAGACTCGTAGTTCTCAAATACTTTTCTTTAATAATACCTTATTACTTTCAAGAAAGTTTCCTTCAAATAAAATTGTATTGTGAATTAAATATGTAATATTATAATTCAGACTAAAAGCATGTCGCGTAATTTGAGGTATTTTTAAATTGCCGGTAAAAGTAGAATTCTTGCTCCTTGTTTTATGTCTTAATGGACAATTTAGCGAAATGGATTACAGAAAGGAAACCAGTAAAGAGAGCTTGAAACAAATTGCAGCTGAACTTATTTCAATTAAAAACTCGCGTTAGAACTGCACTCGCAGGTGGACAGACGGTCTTTTAAATTTGCCGCGCAACTGTTAAGAAACGAGGGTGGAGAACGGAGGTAGATCTCCTTTTAAAGGGTTTCCTTATTCGCGTGGTAACATCTGGCGAAATAATGAAGGCCAAACCGCATGGACATTCGCGGTCTGGTTGCTCTTCTCTCTTCCTTGTTTCATGCACATTAAAGGAGTCCTTAAGAGATTAAATTCGAACGTTCATTGTTTTCGTTACATTTCCGATTTAGGAAATTATTTTTAGCTCAGATTTGAATGTAATTTTTCATAGTTTTCCTTTTAAATCCCGGATTAGAAAAGCGGAAATGTACAATTTGGAACAAGGGAAGAGAAATTTGAATTAGAAGCTTAAATCTCATTATGCTTACTCAACTTTTATTCGTATGCTTTGTCTGTTATATTAAGTAATTTCGCATAAGCCGAAAAAAAATTGTTCTGATATTTAATTATAGAAAGAGGTTTTTGAGTTTTTCATGACTGTTATTTCAGACCCTAAATATATAATCTTTTTAATTTTAATGCAGAAAATATACGTTTTTGCAGGTTTCAGTTATAAATCCTTTTAAGTGATTTTCATTAAAATCATTACAATTATATTATAGATGTTAGAAAAAATTGACTGAATAATTCCGAAAAGTAAAATTTCTGACACTGGTAAATTCGGGAAAAATAAAATACTGAAAGATTTCAAATTTTGATATTGTTTAAAAGAAACTTATGTAAAAAATATGTGCTAAAATTTTTTTAAAGATTAGGTCACAGAAAAGAGCCCAACAAAAAGAGAGAAACTAGGGGCTGAAATAAGGTATGAATTCCAGAAATAATTTTTTTTTAAATCAGGATGATATGTAGGAGCACACGCCTTTTTATGGATTTGCCTCGAGATTTTTTCGGAAAAATAGTTCTCGTTTCACTCCTTGCATAATAATGGGCCGTGAAAAAGAAGCTCTATTGTGTGCCACGTCTATTTCCCAAGCGAAAAATATATTTGTATGCATCAACCGCTAGAAGCTAGATAATAGTTTCGAAAAATAGAAAAAAATTTTGACAAATTAAATAAAAATCGTTCATAGCAGGCAGATATTATTAGTAAATGACGGACAAATGGGGAAAGCAATATATACTCTTTTAATTACTCTTTTGTCACGAAGTTAATATTCGAATTACAAGCCTTTCCGATCAGTTGATAAAGAATGTTTTGTATAAATTCACGAAACAATAATCCAAAACTGTAATTCAAAAAAAGGTTTTCATTTATAGGGGAGCGGTGGCGAATGCGGCGCGGCGGCTAATATGGCGCTTTCGAGTTTTCGAATATTAACGCATTTTCTGCTTGTGGAGGTAGTTCCATTACATGTATATATGTTTTCAAAGTTACATTAATAAAAAATTGGGATAATTAAATCAATTGTCTGATTTTTATGAAGAAAAGTTAGGTTTGGTTCTTTCGCTTTTATTGTCAGAGTAGCTAAAAAGAAGTAAAAAATTACAGAAGTTTCGTGTAAACTTATAAAATATTTTGGAAATATACTGTTCTGCGTTTCTTGAATGCTTTAGAGTTTAACATTTTAAGTAACATTGATAAAATTTTATGTAAAAAATCTTCATTAAATAATATTCACATGCGACTAATATGGCGCATTCGGGTTGTACGTGGTCTTAATATTATAGTTTAATATAAAGAATTATTTAAAAATTTTTCTCATTGATAATTATTTAAATATATCCTTCATTATGTTATTTTTCATATTGGTGAGTCATTCTGGACTGTTAACAACAAATTTTTGTTTTGATGTTTCAGCAGACATAACCCTCAAATTATTGTGAGACATTTTGCACTGTTAAAAAAGCATTTTTTCTTGAAATTTCGACAAACATAATCCCTTTTCTTCATAATTAGTTTTTTATTCAATAATTATGAATTGAAATCGAAATTTGCCACATGACCAAAGAAGGTAGGGCAACTTGGCGCAGATGCAATTTTTGGAAAGCATATTAATCAACTGTTCTAATGAACTTCAACTAAATGATCTCCATGCATAGAGCATTTGCAAGATATTGGCCTGAACAAAATATATTTTATTAGAAAATTTTACTTTATATGTGAATTGTGATCGTGCATTTCGCTTTATATTCGTCGCATTTGCCGCCGCTCCCCGATAGTGATTATTCTTCAATAGAATTAGAATCAATAGTTTTATCTATACTTATTCTTTTAAAGGTTGCTTGGTTGATAACTCTGGCTTGCTTTTGCTCGCAACATGTAAGCCAAATAAAAAGAATGAATAAAGTAGCGAATAACACTTCTCATAAAAATACGTAAGATATATTTTTGATGAAGTCATTAGATAGTTTTAGAGCCAAGATTTTTACGAATCGAAGGAACCCGTGCAAGAATAGTGACAGCAATTTTAATCTCTTGGTGAACAAGATTTTCATCGTTATGTCAAAAACATAGTGTTCAATTGACCAATTAAAAAAGGCAAGTAAGTGGTAAAAAGGCTGCTTATAAAACTCATTTTTAATATTACTACTCATGAAAAAGACCATATAATATTTGCTTGAAAACCCAGTTTGAACATTATTCAGTTGGTACTGGCATCCATCTCGTACTGGTTCCCTATACTCATTATTTTAAAACTAAGTTGGGGCATCTCAGTCACGGTAAATACTTACATTACACACTTTCTTAAAAGGGTGCTAAAACATTAAGTCTCCTTTATGATGTCACATACTACTGCATGCCCTTAGAGTCGCATAAAAAAATATCATAATTATAGAAAAGTTTCGAATCTTAAAAAATTTCTACCATACAACAGGATGCAAAATTACATTCATAATATCGTAAAGGGAACGTTCATTAATTGCGTAAGGATGATTTTTGAAATTGTACCCCCCTTTCCTCCTTTTCAGGATTCGTAAGATTTTTGTACCCCACCCCCTTCTTTACCAAATGATTTTAAAAGATTTCAAGAGTTTAAAGATAGTAACTAGTAAAATTTCAGAGTGAATCTTAATTTCTAAGACATTTCACAGCATTTCAAGGGACTTCAAAGAGTTTAATCAGATTTTACGGGATTTCAAAAGATCCCGAAGTATTTCGACGGATTTCTAGCGATTTCGTGGGATTTTTAGGAATTAAGAACAATTTTCGCGGTTTACAAATGATTTTAAGGATTTCAATTAGGGATTTTCAGAGATCTTAAAATATTTAAAGAAATTTTTAAATATTTCAAAAGAAGTCACGGGATATCAGTTCAAGAGAGTATTTTCACGAATTTTGAAGGATAACACGAGATTTTAATTGTATTTCGATGATTTCAAGGGATTTCATAAGAATTCAAAAGATTTAACGGGATTTCGAAAGTTTTGCTGAGATTACCGTGGGTTTTACACGATTCGAAGGATTTCAAAGGATTTCCATGGAGTTCAAGGGTTTTAAAGGGATTTTAGTACGATATCCATGAAATTCAAAGAATTCCAAGTATGATAGGATAAAATGTAATTGCAGCAGCCAAAACAGATTTCAATTAGCATATTTAAAAAAAAGAAAATTAGGAACAGGAAATTTACAGATTATTCTTTACTTTCAGTCTTGAAGTAAAGACAAATCTATTTTCTACAATATATCAAATTTTAAGATGTTTAGGAAAATGTTGTATGTCACTTCAATTTATGTCGAAGGCTCTACAATCGATATCGTTAAACAGTTATTTCAATAAGCCCACTAATCCAAACGTTATTAATCCACGCAGGAAATACATAGTCACGAACTAATTCCCTCGACGAGTAAGCGTCAATACGCAAGTACCGTATGGTTAAATAATTATTATCCACCGTACCAGCCTAGTATGCTTAGCGTTTATGATTGCGGTATACAACAACAGCGAAGGTAGTTACGTGGATATTTATCATAACTTGCTTTGGAATTACGAATTCACAAACAAAAATTAGCCAATTTCAAGGACAATACTGAGATTCATGCATTTCAGTAGAACGTCTCAGGTCATAATAATTTAATAAATTATTATTATATTTGTGTAAGATCCATAAAGCGTCTTTGACAGAAAAGAATTTCGAATTCTCTTACGATTGGTACATGAATTTCTCACCACAAATCCTCATTTTTTACATAGTGATGTTATCGAAAATTGTGCAAGCGTTTAGATTGCTGAGTACTTTTAAATTCCCCCTTCGCCAAGTAATATCATCCTTAAATAAAACATGCTATTTCCAAATCATTTTATTGAGAGATGATACTGCTTTTAATTGCATAACAAAACATTTCGAATTCACATTGGCGTTAATCGTAGCGATTAACATTTTGCTCTCATTCCTCAATTGCGTCAATCAAAACTTATATATAACGATACGCCAATGTTCGAATTTAAGGGGTGTAAAGTAATTCTGTTAATAAAAAAAAAGAATCTTCGAAGAGAAAGATAGATCTACCACATTCCTTTGCACCCTCTATAGGTACAGGTAGAAATATTTTTACACGTACAGTTTCAATTTCCACAGCAACCCGTAGCGATTTGGAACATTTTGGATTCATCGATCGCGAGAAAGATACGCAGACATCAACCTTCATGCGACATACAGAAATACAATTTTTAGATACCCAGCTTTTGGAACCATCGTTATCAGTCATTATTATTTAAAATACTTTATTCATTAATTTTAAACAATGTTACTTTGCTTTTCTCTTTTTATTTCACTTAAATCAAAAAGTTGGGAAGGAACTCTACATCATTCTGCATTTTACAGCAATCGACCTAATACAAGTTTACCTTTTCTGTTTTCTGTTCGCTTCTTATGTTACGGACCATCCCCTGGTTTCTGGTTTCTCTGTGCAGTCCTTCAAGGTAATTCACCTCTGCCATTTTCTCTAGTTTTCTTCTCTCTTACATGTGTGTGATCACCAATATTCGTAAAGAAGAAAAAGGCTAAAAAATTGTTTTTATATGTTTTTCTTAAACTAAAACGTTTTGTCACTTTTCAACCTCTTTTCTTTTCCTTACTCTTTCATTTATTTCATTCCTATAAACTGTCACTTTTTTCACACCCTTCTTATTATCGTTCGCCTCATTCTTTCGCTCATCCTCGATATATCTTGTTCATGTTTTATTACAACCGCTAGATGCATATTGTGGCGTTTGGCTTTTATCACTAATCGCTGTAGAATGTGAGAGAAAAAGCACTTGAAATACACGATGAAGAATGAGGTGTGTCTATAGAGTTTTGCATTTTGTAGCGTTCGGTGTTTTTGTGCTTTTCCACGCTGCTTTCGCCACCCTCCTTTCCAATGTCCTTTTATTGCACAAAGGTATATGTGATTCCTACTTTTTATACAACACTTTACACCCAAACTATTTGCTTTTCTAGCGAAACAGAAACAGTTAATGTTTGGTAAGGTGCGACGCATTTTTTAGTATTTCTCTGTGTTTAATTTATCACTATAAACAGTACTTACAATTATTATCACTAAAAAAATTGTTATACATCGTTTCAAGTTGCTCTTAATGTGTCTAAAGTTTTCAGCTATTTCCATGTGTCCGCGTGGATGCATGGAATTGTTTAAGGCTTCTCGTTCGATCGGTGAAGTTAAGCAGCGCTTGGCTCGGTTATAATCAGATGGATGCCATCGTCCTAAGTGGGGCGAGAGCTGGAGTGTATTTTTATTATCTTAAAAAAATGTTTTTACTTCACGATTCACGAACTAATAACAATACTGAAATAACTCTGCGTTACGCAGATTCAGAATAAATTGATATAGAAACATACAGTTGTACTGTTATCCCCGATGGAAATGTATTTTTACAATTAAATGCAATAAATTACAATTAAATACAACAATGTGAGAATAGTAACGTTTTGTAACAATGTGCAATCACTTATATAATTTCATGAAATCCTAAGAATAATAGCAAATTATTGTAAATCTTTTCCGTTGTTTTTTATATAATCTTTGAAATTCGTAGAAAATTTTAAACAAATTATGCTAGAAACCACACGTTTTTTTAGACGAATATTTTTGTTAAAGTATGCACTTTAACACAAATCTTTGTACATAGCATATCAATTTTCGCATATTGTAATTGATTGTATTTTATTGTGGAAATATACATTTCTACTATCAGCGATATATTGCGAAAATTCTTCATTGATCAAATTAATGTTAATTGATGTGGTGCTATGTATAAAAAAGTGCACAAGAGACGGCATTTTTAAATACTTTCAATTTTCAATGTCTTTTTCTTCATATTTTTCCTATTAGTCTGTAGTTAAAAAAAGTCAACGTTTTAGAAAATCGCCATTTTCTCATTTTTTTAATCTTTATATTCCATTTGGGTCATTCGATAGATCAAGAAATCCCTCATTAATCAGAAAAAAATAACCAAATATTTATAGTTGTTTGGACAATATAACATAAAAAAGACATTGAATTTATATGAAAATTTTCATGATTTGAATTGAAATTTGTCCCTGCCTTATTATTTATCAGGGTTCGTATCGGGGAACATTTTTGTGTATGTAGGTGTACAGTTTCTTTTACAATGAGTTTTAATAGGACTTTTACAGAATTATAATTTGAACAAATGTTCATCTTGTTACGATTTTTAGTATATTAAATCACAAGTAGGGTTAGGCACGTCTTTACCGCGGGCAGGTCAATTTTCGCAGGACGAGTAGTAAAACCATAGTCGAAGGCCATGGTTTTTCCAGTCGTCCTCGCAAGTGCCTTCGCATATTTTTGGCACGCGGGTATGGCTTTAATGTTTCGAACCAGTGATAGTTTCGCACCTCCGTGAGCACCAATCACAAGGACAATTACTCGCACCGAATATTTTGGGTACAGTCGTTGCAGCTCTCTTTTAAGGTCTTGATACCTCTTCTCCTTTTCTTTCTCCTTTGCAGTGATGTTGTATTCAGACGGAACCGAACATTCGATCACGAATATAGTTCATTTCTCGAAGTCTTGGAGCACAATGTCAGGTCTCGAGTGAGCAACGGAGACTGCTGCCCGAAAATCGTAGTTCCAGAAAATTTGGCACTTCTCGTTTCGGACAATTGACTCTATATCCCTTGGCGCGTTCGGCAAGGCAGGGTCGTGACCAACACCGTGAAATCGACAAAGATGGTAATAAAGTACTCTTAGGGCCGCATTATGTCTACAGATATACGTCATTCCTGCGTGGGTCGGACACCCCGATAGTATGTGTTCTAGGTACTGAGCGTGTGCATGACACGATTTGCACCTATCACTGGGAATTTTTTGACATAAAATGCGGGCACGGTATGCTAAGGTGGAAATGACACCATCCTGGCATGCAAAAATAAAACCCTCTATACCTGAATTGAGCACTGATGATTTGAGGAAAGCAAAAATTTGCTCCTTCGACAAGGTCTGTTTTCCTACATTTCTGTGAAAGTTATGCTTGTCGAGTAGTTGTTGGTGAAATTTTCCAACCTCTGCTTTCTTTACTTTGGCTTTTAGACGTGAAGCATCTAAATGGAGTAATGCACTTTCCTCACTTCTGATGTTAAAATTCAGGCCAAGATCTCGTGATTCCTGACCATCTTTAGGAGAGGATATCTGCCATTAGCAACGATGTAAGCTGTACTTAGAACAATTCGGTTATGAAGACACTGGAGATTCAGAAGTCCGCGTCCGCCTTGACGGTGTGAAATGTATAATCGCGGAACTGACGAATTGATATGCAGGCTTTTATGTATATGCATGATCTTACGTGTGGTGACATCAAGGGCCTTAAGTTCGTTCTTCGTCCATTGAACCATCCCAAACGAGTAGAATGCAACCGGGACGGCAAGCATGTTAGTCGCATATACCTTGTTCAACGCAGACAGATAGGAAAACCAAATCTGTCAAAGAAGATACTTTTATCTGCTTCGGAGAGACTCCTTCACTGATGTTACGTCCTGAATGCGGCTTTCAGGCACGCCCAGGTATGTATAGATCTCTCCAGTATCAAGATGTCTAATAAGACTTATATCCACAGGCTCAGGGTCCTACGGAACGCCAGTAATCTTTCCTTTCTTCAGATGAATTTTGGCACACTTGTCCAAACCAAAATCCATCCCAATCTCTCCTATGTAGTTCTTGACGATATTTATAGCAGATTGAAGTTTGCTTTTACCAGAGGCATAGATCTTCAGGTCATCCATATAAAATACATGAGTGACCTTATGCTCGCGCTGATTAGTGTCGCCACAGAGGCATCCAGGCGAATTTCCTAGTGCGAGAGATGGAGGCAGAAGTGTGATGCGAAAAAAACAAAGGGCTCATGGTATCACCTTGAAAGACGCCCCTCTGGAAGGTGACGTTGTTCGTTGTCAGACGATAATTTCTAGATGAGATAGTAAATCTAGTTTTCCAAAGAGGCATCAATCTCTCTATGCATTTCACTATGTGTGGATGTACCTTCAAACTTTCCAACAGACAGATGATACGTCTATGAGAGGTTGAATCGAAAGCTTCCCGGTAGTCAATCCAGGCCACTGACAAGACGCGCTGATGGGCTGCAGCGTCTTTACAGATACACCTGTCAATTAGCAGGTTCTCTCGACAGCCTGCTACACCTTTTTTCGAGCCACGCTGTTCGTACATCTCTCGCCATACAGGCTCAATTCGTCGGACAATCCTGTTGTTTGGGACAGCTGTAAAGATCTTATACAGTGTGTTCAAACAAGTTATTGGCCTGTAATTCTCTGGGTTGGATAAATTGCCTTTTTTCCGCAGGAGTATAGTGCGTCCTAACACCAGCCACTGTGGAATGGGCGTCTCCAACTTTAAATATGAGGTGAATATGCGGGCCAAATGCTGGTGTATAAAAGTGAACTTCTTCCACCAAAAGTTCTTGATACAATCTGGTCCAGCAGCGGAAAAGTTCTTCGTGCGTCTAAGTGCTTTTTCACCATCATCAGCAGTGACTGACGGACATTCCTCCTCAGATTCTATGGGGTTGTCGAAAAACTCCCTGAAGCGGATGATATTGTCAGTATCTTCTTTCAACTCCAGTTTTTTCGGGATCTTGTACACCTCTCTCCAAAAAGTCTCTACCTCCTCTTGGGCTTGGGTGGATTTTTTTTCAGAAACAGGGAGATCACTGAAGAGGCGCGAAGGGTCAGCGAGAAACTGTTGATTCTCCCTGATCCATCTCTCCCTCTTCTGTATTCTCCTCCTTGCGTCAGATAACAGCCGTATTTTGTCAACAACATGCTGCTTGATTGTCAGTAACTTTGACTTGTTTAGTGTGTGATTCAAGATCCTTAGTTCTTGAACGAACTTTCGAACCCTTTCCGTAAACGGTCTACCAGATGTTATGTAATCAATTACACATTGAACACGGGACGCATTCTGTCTCGCCCATCCAATTTTCTTGTTCAGTTGATGCAAGCGTCTTTTGGTCTTTTGATCCATCGTCGATTTTAGCCTTCAATTTGAATCAGCCAAAGCTGTCGCAGCACCATAAACTGAGCAATTGATGGTCCAGAGGTCGGACTCTTGCGAGATATCTCCACGAAGGGAGGCATCCATTTCAGCCAGAGCTTGGGGCTTAAGAGAGCTTGCATGTTGATTCCTCCTTGTACTGAAGTTGCGATCATCTCTCAGAAGGTGCCTGCTTTCTGCGGTTGGCCTTAATGTCGCTTCTTCATCTTCGTCTGGAGCTTGATCAAGCAGCGGTTGGGGAAGCGCTCCGCGTACATATCCATTTTTCCTGAGGTTGTCGGCTTGATTTCGCAAAGACTGAAGCGAAAAGTGCTGAAGCTCTGGGTGTTTCTGATACCACAGAGTGTGCATACGCGCCATAGAGCCTCCGTGAACAGGGATAATACTGGCATCGTAGCAGTCTAGCACGTCATTTTTTCATCTAAATTATTTTCAGCGCCCTGAACTCTAGGATCATCGGCATTGTTTGCCGACCCATTGTCGGGTGCTCTGCGCGTTCGATCGTTTTGAACCGCAACTACAACATTTTGGTGTTTTGGCGGTTTCATTGCTGTACGCACGAGCAACTTATTTTCTTATTTTCGCATTTTTCTCGGAAGCAACGAAGGTACGAAAAAATGTTCACATAGAAGTTTGCACTAGGGGTTAAACCCATATAAAACTGACAGGGTGCCTTTCTGATATAAGTAGAAACTATGAACAAAATATAACAAAAAAGTTGGGGTTTGTCGTAAAATATTTTTCATTATTTCATCGAATTTCGAAAACATAAAAATAACATTTTCAGGAAAACACCACCTTTTTATTTTTTCAATATTTTAAATTAATTTTCTGCCAATATAAAAAGGCATCCTATCAGTTTTATGTACGCTAGACCAATTTTTAGGCCGAAATTTTTATTTCAATAACATTTTTGATTTTTTCTAATAAACGATTCTAGCTACCACGAAAGATTAAGACAGTTTTTGTATAACTTCTCTAGGTGTTTTAACTTTTATCTGAACATTTTTTGTGCCGTCCTTTGTTTCCGAGAAAAATGCAAAAAGTCGATTTTTCCAGAATAATTTTTGTCAATATGAAAGAGTGGTTTCCAAAGAACGAAAATCACAAAATATGTAGTAAATGTTATCAGATATTTGAAAAAATAATAATTTTTAAATTGGGGTTTTAAGAAGAACCACTTTTAAGAATTTCAGAAAAATAACCGTCATTAGCGGTCGTCCACTTCGCAGCATTCCCTTACATTTCAAACTCTTAAAGGCCCTGGAAATCGATTGAAAATCGTAAAACTTGGATTCAGGCCAAACGGCGAAGCCATTTTGTCTGACTTTTTGTATAAATAATCTAAAGGGTATGAAGACTCGCGGTTAGGTCACTTTTTTCGAAAAAAGTATATTTTTCATGTAACAATTAAAAGAAATAATTTTTCCTCGACTTCATTCAGGGGCGAACACACCATATATGAAGACTAGGGGCCCTTACACAAATGAGTGGGTGAATTCCTAAAAGGTTGGGTGGGTGTAAGTATTTGGGCGTGGATAATATCATGAAACGCAGAATTCAAGTAAAATTAAACTGTAAACAATATAATATCTTAGAATCAATTCGCCCCCGAATTTAATATGATAATTATAGTGATTGATAATTCATATATTTCGTTAAAAATTCGTCTTTTCTGGTACAAAATTAATAATCGTCTTGCTTAAAAGTTCAACAATTTTGTTTAAAATTAATTCATTCTGTTTCAGATTCGTGTTTTTTGTTTGAAAATTGAAATATACTCAGTTGAAAAATCATGTATTTTGTTAAAAGTTCCTTTTTTTTATATGTGCAAAATTAATCTTCTCGATTGCAAATACAACTACTTGGCTAAATATTGAACTACTTTGCCAAACATTAATTTTTTGGCTGAAGATGCATAATTTTTATTTACAATTCATCTCTTTTTTGTATTGAAACTTCCACCATTTTTTCAAAACGTAATCTACTTTTTTTTAAAAAGGGAACAATTTAAAAAAAAGTATCATTTTTGGTTGACAAGTCATAAACTGTTTCGTTGATCGTAAATTCATCTCTGTTGCTTCAAAATATTCTAATTTCTTCAAATTTAACAATATGGTTAAAAAGCCATTTTTTATGAGGATTCTTCATCTAACTTGAAAATTCATCTGATTGGTTGCAAATATAACTATTTTAGTAAAAAGTTATTGTTTTTCTTTGAACTTTATTTATTCTTTAACTGCAAAATTGACTACCACTTCAAAATGTTTAATTGTAGTTGAAAAATCATCTCAGTATTATCTTCCTTGTCATACGTAGAAAGCTTGTATGTTGTCATGTAATGTACAAGGTACTACTTTTGGAGTAACTTGCCGAAAATGGTTCAGTTACACTGATTAGGCATGAATGTTGCATGCAAGAATTCAGAGGCGAATTGATTATAATATAATATATTGTTTACAGTTTCATTTAACTTAAAGTCTGCATTTCATGATATTATCCACCCCTAACCATTTACACCCATCCAACCTTTTGGGAATCCACCCACTCATTTGTGTAGGGGCCTCTAGTTTTCGTATACGGTGTGTTCGCCCCTGAATGAAGTAGAGGAGAAATTATTTCTTTTAATTGTTACATAAAAAATAGATTTTCGTTCGAAAAAAGCGACCTGTACCGCGAGTCTCTATACCCTTTAGATTATTTATACAAAAAGTCAGACAAAACAGCTTCACCGTTTGGCCTGAATCCAAGTTTTGCGATTTACCCTCGATTTCCAGGGCTCTTGAAAGTATACATAGAAGCGTGATGGGATAGCTTAAAAATTTATGCAGAAAATCGTATCAACTTCATCGCTAAATAAAGTCCTGTAATGAAATTTCGAAACTAAAAAAGAAAGAACTTTTTGCTAATGATGTAATTTTGTGTGTTGAAGTAAGTAATCACGTAAGTTGTGAAAAGCATACATATTGACCTCATTGCGTGTTTCATAAGTTCGCGCTTTACTTGAAATACATATACGTATATAGCTAAATAACTTTTTGGTATAGCAAAAGGCGTAATAATTTTTGATACTCAAGGTGCCAGAAGAAAATAAAAAAAAAATGTAAAAAATATTTTTTATAAAGCTTCGAAATGCTTTCAAGTTTATTTTTAATTTTTAAAGTCTCACATTGAGCGAAAAATTGATCACATTATCCATTGCATGCAACACCTATACGCAAATGAAGGATATTGAATCGTAATGCTATATCAATTAATGAGAAATTAAAAATCTGAAGTATTCTCAACTTTAAAAAATAACGCATAAACAATTTGAGTTTTGTTGATTATCAGTATGATGCACTTAGTCCTTTGATAAATTATAGCACGTCAACTGCATGTTCTTTACGCACTAGCATGCCACACTTCGACTTGTCATTCAACTCTCGACCTCAAAGAAACACGAAGCGTAACAAAAAGGGCAAGCCACTTTCAATAAAGAACAATACAATTTTTTGAAGAATGCTTCATTTCAATATTTCCCGAAACCTGCTTGTTTTATTTTGAAAGCAGAAATAACAAGAAAGTCATCATCTTATATTTTACCTGCGTACCTATTTCTCTTAGTGTATTTATTATATTTGTTGATTGTACAAGAACACAATATCAGAAAGGTAAAAAATAGGAACAATGTTGAAGCAACTTTATTGATATTCTTTCATTTGCCTAATACTTATGTTTATTTTATACAAATTGTGCTTAATGCTATTATTTTGTACACTGAGAAAAATTTCTGGTTCAGAAAACAAAATAATTTTGTTAATATTTGTGTAACCAAGTTTTTTGTTGGTTTACCTTCATTTTTGTTTGCAGAGCAAAATGTTTTTTTGAACTAACAGAACGTTTCGTTGAAGGCCAATTCAAAGGCCAACGAAGCAACATTTTGAATTTCGAAAATTTCGAAAAGTTCTCTTACTGTGCCAATTTTTTTGCTTTTTATTTTCTTCGAATTAATGTAATTTTTATTTGCTATTATAAAATGCTAAAAAAGTGAGTTTTATCATTAAATGTTACTTTTAACACATTTTCGTAACGATATATGCAAACTATAACCAAGTTTCACGATTACTGGGACCGTCACGATTACTGCGACATTTACCTTAAGTCAATATTATTGAACTAAATTGTTATAAAAAATGATTATAGTTACAACCTATGGAACTGCACTGAAAAAAGTATTCGTGACCAAAATTTGTGTTTGTTCTACAACACGTTTTATTAAAGCAACAAAACGTTTTGCTAAAATTTAGCCAACAAAAATATGTTTGAACCAGCAAGAAAATTATTTTGTTGTCCGAAGCAGCATTTTTCTGAGTGTGGGATTCATGATTTCTCTGAATTAATAAATGCTTCTTCGATTAAAAGAAATTTCCTTTGAATCAATATCATTTATTCTGCATCCAATTTACTGGAATCCACGGAACTTTCTTCGAGTCAAATAAATATATTTTAATTCAAGAAACGTTTCTTTGGTTCCAATAAATCCTATCGTTAGAATATATTAAACTGAAGTTTATTAAGTCAGTTAATAATATATATTTAAGCTCCTTATTTGACGTCTCAATACAAAATGTAATATGAAATTATCTTTAATATTTTAAGCGCACGTCGTATTTAATCTCATCAGGTTTTAAATTCAGACAATTCGTCAAATAATTTAATTTTTGTGTTATGCAACTAAGAGAAAATTGTCTTGGTGCTCAAATTCACTCTCCAGCACGCTCTCCAATTAAGCCGAAAATGAATTATAATTATATATAATTTTCCCAGTGTTTATAGTAGAACCTGACATTTTCTCCAATTATCGATGTTACAATATTTGCTAGTCATCAGTTTTTCATGTAGAAAAAGTTTGAAATGAAAAATTTTAGAGAATGGAAACCGAAATGAAGAAAGGAGACTGAAATGAAGGAAAGATAATGGAAAAGAGAAAGAAAGGGTAACTAAAGGAAATGTAAAGTAAAGAAAAAATAGGTAAGCAGCTCGACTGAGGAAATGAAAAATGTCGTGTCTCCATTGAAAAATCTCGGCGACTGAGAAAGCCTTTTGCAAGTTTTCATTGCGAATGTAGACACGGTCGAAACAAGAGTCGTAAATTTCCTGGTCACTAGGGAGACAATAATAATTCAGGAGGTGAGAATGTAACGTTGTATTTATCTGTTATTTTTTCTCCTTTCTTGATTTGAAAATATTCAAGAATATTTATTTATTACTGTAAATTTTAAATCGCTATATAAGGGGTTTGAGATTAATTACCTTTATTTATGAGTAATTATTATTAATTGTTCAATTAATTGATTAATTAATTTTTAATTAGACTTGCTGTTAGATAACAAATCAATGGACAAAATTACGTATACTTAAAAAGATTTGGTATTCTCAAGAAGAGATTTTAAGTCAAGAGAATGGTAAATTTCAGTGCGAAGAATATCCACTTTTTGTATTATTAACTTATAATTCAGAATTTTCAATCCTGTCATATTGACAATATTTACCTCTAAAGAAAATGAGAATAATTGATATTTTTAATACGATTGAACGAATTACTTTGCGTAATTGATAACTTTCCAAAATATAGCCGAAGATTCTGGGAATTTATGAGTAAATAATTAAACAATTAAATTTTGAACCATTTTCAGAATGAAAATTTCATTCAAAAACATTATGAATCCGCAAATCAGATCTTAGTCTTGAAATGTTTAGATAGAAATCCTTCTAAAGCCCTGAAAATTTTCCTAATTAATTGTTTTGCATTAACAAAAAACGTGAAATCGCAACATTTTCTCAACACGTTTTCTTGCGTCATTACTGTCGATTAAGAGATAGGTAACACGTGTATAAGACTTTGTTTTCAGAATGAGCCTTAGTATGGTTAAGATGTTAATAAAATTTGTCATATTTTTAGACAAAATCAGCATCAAGGTGACCAAGATTCTCAACCATTTTTGGTTATGTCATTTAAAAATTATTATATTTCTAATGTTGAAATTTTTTTAACAAACCTTTTTTGGTTTTTGTAAAGTTTTTTTCAGCAGAAATTTACGTTTTTAAACAAAAATTATTAGATTTAAAAGTTCACAAGTTACCGTTTCTCATAAAAAATTGATATTTTAAAACAAATATCACAGTTCGAAGAAGATTTTCCATGTTTGAAGAGTTTCAGGTTATTCTAACGTTTGACAGAAATTTTTTATTTCAATCAACAATTGTTGCATTTCGAAAATGTACAATTTTTCAACAACTTTAGGTTATGTTGGCGCTTTACGTAAAATTGGTATTTTTAGACAAAAACCATTGGATTCAATTTGAATTTGTTTTGATTAAAATAATATAATTTACAAGTTTGAACAATTTCGGATTATGTTAGTGCTTTTCGACAAAAATTAAATTTTGTTGAAAAAATCATCAGATTTCAAAGATGATTCATAATTTTTTAACAATTTCAGGTTAAGATGGTGTTTTATATCAAAAATTAGTATTTCCAAACAAAAATCATTATAATTTGATGAAAATATAAAATATTTTCGTAATTTGGATTATGTTAGTGTTTTTGTCGGATATTGTTATTTTTAATAAAAAAATTATCTTTTTAATAAGATTTGGAACTTTTTAAGAAGTTTAGGTTATGTTCACATTTTTTACCTAAAATTGGTTATTTTAAACAGGACAAATTAGGTTTAAATTAGGATATACAATCTTGAACAATTTTGTATTATGAAAGCTTTTTTTGTCCAGAATTGCTATTGATAATTTTAAAACTTTAGGTTTTATTGGTGTTTCTGGTTGGAAGTTAGTATTTCTCAACAAAAATGAAACAGTTTGATTTCCTGCAGTACCGTCCACAAGTATAAGGACACCTTAAAAACTAGCGATTAAAAGCATGCAGTTACTTCTCACGGGATATCTCCAAAACGAAAAAAGATGCATTATGTAGAATACTTTCTAGTGAATATTTGTAAAGTTTATTCAACTCTGCGTTGAATGAGATCTACTTGAAGTATTTTTAATAAATAAAGACTGAGTTAGTGAGTGAAAAAACGGAGCTAATTTCTGATTATTTTCAATTTTCCAGATTCAACTTTAACTCTTGGAAAACTCTAGAAAAATTATGGTAAAAACTTGAATGTCTGGAAAAGTGAACATTTAAACATATTCTTTCAAATGAATCTTAAAAGAGGTGAAAATGTTTACTGCTCGACGGAGCGGTGCTCGATTTTCTGTCCCTTGTCAACAAACAAAAAATGGAGAGAAATTAGTGCAGTCGCTGCTCGACTGATAAGGAGAGGTAGCGAGATGTGCGTCACCGTTTTGACTGAAGCTTTACATTGAAAGTTCATCAGATTCCATTAGGTGTGTACATCAAAGTCCCGCTTTACCGGGCGTTTCGGGGGTACCCGCAATGGTCTTCACGGTAAATTATGGCTCTCCTAACCGTTCTTCTTCACCTCCTTGCTTGTGACTTCTTATAGTGCCGAACCGTCAACAGCGCAACTCTGCTGACTTTGCAAGCGCTTCTCTCTTGCTCACTTAGACCTCCTTATCCGGTATATCGGGGCACGGTGAAGCGGGACATGATTGTATTTTTTCTTTCGATCCAATGACCTTAGTTTCCGAGATATCGAGGATAGAGTATTTTCGCTCGAGCGCTGGGAAAAAATACGCACCTATTGGATTTTTATGTACTTTCACCCTGTGAAGCCCCAGTCGAATCGGCGACGCACATATCACGACCTTTCTTTGTGAGTGATTTTCGCTCGCGCATGCCTCTACATTTGTTATGCTGATTAGAGAATAAATCAACATTTTCACAGTTTCTTGCGCTTGTTTTGAGGAATAGATCTTAAGGTTACTTTTTCGATACTTTCCAGTTTCTACCATAATTATTCCAGATTTTGCCAGAAGTTAAAGTTGAATCTTCAAAATTAGCAGAAATCAGAAGTCCGCCCGTTTTTCACACTCACTAACTCAATCTCTATCTGGTGCAAATACTTTAAATATGGCTTATTTTACGTGAAATTTAATAATCTTTCCAACTATTTACTAGAAATTATTATATTTTGGAGATATCCCGAAAGAAGTGAGTACATGTTTGTATTCGCTAGCATCTGAGATGTCTTCATACTTCTATACGGTACTATATTGCATATTAAACAAAAATATTGTATATTAATGCTAAAGTTGAGATATCGATTTTCATCAATTATCAAAATTATTATCCTTCATTTTGTTTTCCTTTATTTTAGATAGTATAGATACTATAAAGCGCAAAAATTTTGTATCAATATTTATTTGATATTTTAATAAAAAATATTCGAGAAGAGAAGAATAATCGCGTGCATGTTTGTTTTTTTAGTTTTTCAAAAATTTAGCTTCACCATTTTACTATTATGTGTGCCGCTGCGAATCCCCCCCCCCCCTCTCGAAATTTTTTCCTGGTGCCCATCCCCCCGAAAATGTTGTCTGGCTACGGCCTTGGGAAATCGGTACGCAGGAAATGATCTAGTGAGATTCTGACTTTAAAGTTTTAATCAATATTAAGTGTTTGTGGATACCACTCGTCGCACTGCTAGTTTGAATACCTGCAAATTAGTTTACTCGTGAATGTAGCATGCGAACATTGCGAACATGATGAGGCACCAGTCACAACCATCGTAAAAAGGCGATGCGATGTGACTTCACACTGAATAATTCGTGACACTCATATTTGAGTTTATACGTGGTGATTTGTAATTCCCTTTACATCCAAAAATACGACTTATTCATAAAATAATAGGTAATAAATATATTATTGATTGTTAGTAGTCGTTGATTCACTGCATAAAATGGTTTTTTTTATATTGTTAATTACAAATTGCCATTTATAATATGACGCACGATTCATAATAACAATTCATCATAAGTGTATCGTAAAATGCCAACAATAATAAATTTCAATAAAGTTATATAGTATCCTTCAAAGTTATTATATAAAATGATTGCACTGAAATTCATGGAATCGATATTCAATAATAATCACTATGCCGTCGATAGGGGCGAATCGCTACTCCGTGTTGAATTTGATACAACAATTTTTATTTAAATCGTCGAAAGCTGAATAATTGTATTTTTAAATTGATTTCAGGCTCAGTGCTTATAATATGTAAATTTATTTTATTTAAAAAAAAATTATGCTGTATTTATAAGTTAAAAAAAGTTTAGCATGTGGCCCAAGGCCTTCAAACCCTGAAAAATGTTAATGATTTTTGTTTTGCAAGAATGACATTCGATTTATGTAACAGCAATAAGCATGAAAATAAAGTGATTCTTGGCATCACTGAGAATAATTTTACCATAATTTTATTCAGAATACTGTGGTTAAAAATGAAAAACAACCTTTTATAGGTGGTTCATTATTGATAATGTGCTATTTTCAAACACCTCAGATACTTAAAAAAAATTAAAATTATCTTGTGAAAATTAGAATGTATAACACTGACAGAAAACTATGACTAACTTATTTTTAGACTACCCTTAAAACGATATTTGAAGGGTGAAGGTGCATAAAAGGCCAATCCAGCACAAAAATCGAATTTTTCCAGAGTGACAAAAAACGTTTTCTGAATTTGATTTCGCAATTTCAAAAGAAGATAAAGACTTGCTCCCAAGGTATGGACTTAGTGAATTGATTTAAACAGAAATTATGTTTATAAAATCATCTAGATTTAAAAACATTAAAACTTACTATGAATGTTGAGGTTATGTCGGTCGGCGTTTATCATTGGACGTTTATGAGCGAACACAAACTTTGAATTAATTGAAAAGAAAAAAAATTGCTTCGAAATAATGTCTCAGTTTCAACAAAAATTGGAGAATAATAAGTTGCACCTTCAGGTAAAAAGGTCTCACACGGTGGAGGTCTTACGTCGATTAAAATTATAATTCACATTTTAAAAATATAACAAAAACTTGCTTCCGAGGGGTTCAAATGATAAATGTGATACAAGGAAAATTTCTTCAAAAAGTGATGTGTTTCCTAAGAAATAATATAAAAATATGGCGGCATTAAACGTTATATAAACACATTTTGATCATTCACATTTTTTTTAATACGCGATTAATATGCACCTTCACACTTCATTTTGCTACTCTCACAGTTCTTCGCATAATTTCATAAAGTAAAAGTCCTAAAGTGACGTCGAAAATATCGCATGAGTATTTAATATTTTCTTCAATCATTTAAAGACAGCTTGAGATCTGGTTTTGAGCCTTTAGACTACCCTCACTAAAAAAACTGTAAAATATCATCTTCTTGCGTACAGTAAGTAACTGTCTTACAAGGATGTTAGAAAATGATTCTGAGACTTATTAAAACGTTATATCACGTAATGGATTCTATTCCATAAATCGTGTTTTATTTCTAAGTTATGATGTCGATTTTTTAAAACCTTAAGTATCTTAAGAGTAACGAATAAAATACAAAAATAAAACAGAACATAAATTTCTTACAGCAGGAAAATATGTGTTTCTTATGTGTACAATTGAAATCAACATAATATTTTTGAAAGAATGATTTTCTGAATTTCGCATTGGTTGATATTATTTTTTAGTAAGTCACAGACTCATTTTCTGATATTCTTATAAAACAATTCCACACTTTGCGCAAAAAGACGGTATTTTGCCATTTGTTTAATACGTGTTATTTTAAGGCCTAAAACTAGATCTCATGCGCTGTCTTTAAATGATTAAAGAAACCATCATTCTAGGACTATTCTTTTGAGAAATTATGTGAAGGAAATTATAGTTCTACGGGTCAGTTTTCAAAAGTTTAAGAGTAGTTTTCTATCACAAGCATACGTTTAAATTTTGACAAGGATATTTTTAACGATTCAAGGCTGAAAATATCTAAGATCTATGCAAAAATACACATTTTAATTTTTTAATTCCCTATAGAGGTTTTTTTTACTTTTAAGGGTAGTATTTTGAATGAAATGTGGGTAACATTATTTTCAGTTATATCTACCATCATCTTGTTTTTATAATTATTACTTTTACGTAAGTCATGTATCATTCTTAAACAAAAAATAACTACATCTTTCTAGCGCTGGACTACGGATTAATCATTTGTCTTAATTTTTTAAAAATTGCACAATTTTTTCACGAAGAATGAAAGAGAATAAAAGGGCAAGATCAAAGGTAAAGTGATCAATGCGAGATGTGGACTATTTTTAGCACAATTGGTTTTTTACAAATCAGTCTATATGAATTTATTTTTATGGCTGATAAAGCAGACATTGACTGATGTATTTTGTCTCAGATCAATTTGAACATAAAATTATTTAGCCTTTGACGATTTTTTAAAAAATGTTGTAGCAATTCGCCCCAGTTGACAGCATTGTGAAAAGGTATTTCCCATTAAAACCCAATATAATCAGTTTGTACTTGTTACTTTTTATATTTTTCTCACAAATATTTTATTAGCTTTCGGATGTTCCACTACTTTTCATATAAATCTTGGACAATTTTTTTCTCTTTGGAGAGGATTTATAATGTACGGATATATGGAACAGTAGAGTAGAGAATCAATGAAAGTTGCAGCTCGTGTCCTAAAATTCAGTTTTGTGTCCCGAAAAAATGTACAGATAGAAATTTGTGTTGTCATTGTCGATAACGTTACGAAATCGCCGCCGAGTTGCACCTTCAGTCACCCGTGCATTCCATCATGGTCGCTGTAAACATTCATCTTTTCATAAAATCACAACTGAAAAAAGTTATCAAATATTATATATGTACCAAAATTACAGACTAATATTTGTAAATTAGTCAGTCTTATTGTTCACTCGGTCCTCAAGGTATGGTGTTGTAAAAAGAAAAACATTTATTGGAAATGTTAGTGTTAGATTAAAACCGATTCTTACAGGGTTTTTTTAATGAAATTCTTTCATCGCTGAAGAATTACAAAATTATGGTCATATTTACAAATGTGTCTGCCTGTATGTATGCATGTATGTATGTCTATAAGCACGATGACTTTCGAAAGAATTGACAGATTGTATTGGCCTTTGGTATACTCTTTTACTGCCCAGAAATGAAGGTCAAGTACGTGAGTCAGCTATTTTGGATGAAAATTCAAAAAGCTAGAGCCAAAAATGGTGCACTTGAAAAAGATCTACAAATTTGTCAAAAACAACTTTTTGACGTGAAGCGTAGTTTTTGTTTAAATTCGTAAAAAACAGCATTAAGAATGAAAAAAATAGAAATGTTGGACAAACGAGACAAGCTACGAAAAAAAACCAGCGAGACAAAAGTTGTTCAGCCAAAATAGAGCTACAAATTTGTTATTAATAATTTTTAGATAGAACAAGTAGATTTTCTTTTAATCGTAAAAAACAAGATTAAAAATTAAACTTTTGGAAAAACGACACAAGAGAGGAAAAAAATTAAACTACAAAAGTTGTTCTGCCAAAACAAGAGCTACGAATTTGCTATTAATAATTTTTTGATAGAATGCGTGGTTTTTTTTGTTTGTAAATAAAAAACATTAAATAATAAAAATTTTATTTTTCAGATAAACGACACAAACTATAAAAAAAATGAATAGATAAAAGTTGCTTATTCAAAGAAGGGCTACAAATTTGTCATCAATAATTTATTGATAAGACGCGTTGTTTTTGTTCTAATCGTAAAAAATTAACATTAGAGGTAAAAGACATTTAATTTTTTGGAAATCGACACAAGGTACGTGAAAAAATTAATAGATATTGAAAGTTGTTCACCCAAAAAGGATCGACAAATTTTTTATTAATAAGTTTTAGGTAGAACAAGTACATTTTCTTTTCATCGTAAAAAACGAGATTAAACATTGAAAATTAAACTTTTGGAAAAAGGACATAGACAAAAAAATAGAAGACAAAAGTTGTCCAACCAAAAAAATCTACAAACTTTCTATGAACTCTTCTTATAAAAATAAAAAATCAACTTTTTGGAAAAGGACAAAAGGTATAATAACATTTTATTTAAAAAAATTTGTCGCCTAAATTATATCTACAAAGGGTCTAGCCGGATAAGATAGTCAAATCTGCCTTGTAGGGAACCTCTATAACTAAATACATCCTCATATTCGGCATGTATAGAAACCCCTTTTCCTAGATTTTCAGACCCCTAGATCCCCATGGGGCAACATGGGACACCATTGAGTGCTGGCGAGTTTTTTTGCAATATCTCGGTCAATTTTTAAGCTAGGAAAAATGAAAAAAAAGAAAATTGTAGGGGTTTTCAAGCCCTATAAACGTATAAAGCCGAAAAATTGTTTGGCGCGAAATTCAAATTTTTACAGCCGTTTGAAAACTTCAAAAATTTTTATATCGGAAACAAAGACCGACTCCTCGCTAAAAAAAAATTATTTTATGTATTTTTGGCTCAAAAATTCCTGTGATTTTTTCCAGATTTTTAAAAGTGGTGGAACGACCTCAAAAAAAATAAAAACCACTAAAAACCGCGTTTTTTGCCTCTAGCTCTTTCTACATAATTCCTGCGATGAAACCAATCACACCATCGTATTCTACGTAAAAAAATACAACGAAAACGTGTATTGATTTTTTGAAAATAATTTTTGGCAGCCCTTCAAAAATTCAGCAAATAAAAACGATGAGCCCGGCTCACATGCAGTGTAGACATTCCAGATTTTTACATCTTCCAATTGCAAGGGAAACCCAACGTAGAATACAATGGCACAATCAGTTTCATCATAAAAATTATCCAGAAAGCGTCAGAAGCGAAAAACTACAGAAAAGTTCGGTTTTTGGACTCTTACGATGAATCCGATTGCGCCATCGAATTCTACTAGAAAAAATATATCAGGAATTATTTATTTCTTTTGCTGAATTAA
>CAKNXH010002444.1:289833-362800 GCA_932178445.1 Andricus quercusramuli
TTAATTCAGCAAAAGAAATAAATAATTCCTGATATATTTTTTCTAGTAGAATTCGATGGCGCAATCGGATTCATCGTAAGAGTCCAAAAACCGAACTTTTCTGTAGTTTTTCGCTTCTGACGCTTTCTGGATAATTTTTATGATGAAACTGATTGTGCCATTGTATTCTACGTTGGGTTTCCCTTGCAATTGGAAGATGTAAAAATCTGGAATGTCTACACTGCATGTGAGCCGGGCTCATCGTTTTTATTTGCTGAATTTTTGAAGGGCTGCCAAAAATTATTTTCAAAAAATTAATACACGTTTTCGTTGTATTTTTTCACGTAGAATACGATGGTGTGATTGGTTTCATCGCAGGAATTATGTAGAAAGAGCTAGAGGCAAAAAACGCGGTTTTTAGTGGTTTTTATTTTTTTTGAGGTCGTTCCACCACTTTTAAAAATCTGGAAAAAATCACAGGAATTTTTGAGCCAAAAATACATAAAATAATTTTTTTTTAGCGAGGAGTCGGTCTTTGTTTCCGATATAAAAATTTTTGAAGTTTTCAAACGGCTGTAAAAATTTGAATTTCGCGCCAAACAATTTTTCGGCTTTATAGGTTTATAGGGCTTGAAAAACCCTACAATTTTCTTTTTTTTTCATTTTTCCTAGCTTAAAAATTGACCGAGATATTGCAAAAAAACTCGCCAGCACTCAATGGTGTCCCATGTTGCCCCATGGGGATCTAGGGGTCTGAAAATCTAGGAAAAGGGGTTTCTATACATGCCGAATATGAGGATGTATTTAGTTATAGAGGTTCCCTACAAGGCAGATTTGACTATCTTATCCGGCTAGACCCTTTGCTCAAAACCTCTTTACACTAGGATGCGTCTTTTTAGTTTGAATCGTAAAAAATAACATTAATAATAGAAAATAAAATTCATAGAATAACGACATAACTTCCAATAAAATGTTTAATAGCAGAGTTGTGTTTATTCTTATAGGATGTGCACTTTTTTAAAATTATAAAAACAAGACAATGAAAATACGTATGTCTCAATACCAGTGCATATTATGAATTGTAATAATTTAAATTTATTGAAATGATACATTTTGCAGTTATCGATTACACATTTCGATACTTTCACCTTTAATTTTAAAAGGTCTGTGCATAAATGTGGGGGAAATACAATGACCGAGCGCGTAGCGCGAGAACCAACAGTCGCGCGCCCTAGAATATGCCCGCACAGTGGGCAGATTTTTAAAAATATTATCGTGATACCCGAGATCCTTTTATTATGAAGAAACGTCTTTTTTTCATCAAAATATTTTTAAACAGAATTTTTTGTTTTCAAGCGTATACGTTTGAAAATTTCATCATTTGGAAACTTCATGCTTTTAATATTTATTTTTTTATTAATAAACAAGTCAATCCGGATAATTGGTCTGAACTCTGAAGATTGCATTATAAAAATGACGAAATTTTCAAAAATGACTCAAAGGCTAACCCTTTTTTCTCTTTTCGCAAATTAAATGGCACATATTTATATATTATATATTCTATGTTATATGTTATATATTACCTAAAAGAATGCGGAAAAAAATGTTCATCAAAATTAGAGTGTGCCATAATTGACAATTATGCTATTTCAAAAATAATTTTGAAAGAACAATGTTTTTAATCTTCTAAATAAATTTGCTTACTTCCTATGAAAACTCTTGTATAATAATGTGTGTGTTTTGAAGAAACAGATGTTTCTTTGGTCTCGTTAATTTTTCCTTGTGTGATCCTTATCGACCTTTTTGTGCAATTAATGTGTAAATGTGTTTACTTACTGTGTACTTTTATTGACTCTATATGTTATTCTGTGGTGCTTTGCATGTCTCTATTGGACTCTGCATGTCGTGTAGGGCATCGTAAGTACTTAATAAAAAAAGAAAAAAAAAAACAAAAAACAACTCACACACTCACATAGAGCAAAACGGTTCACTCAATTTTTCTAAATCAAATCAAACAGAGGATCAATATATAGGTAAGCTGTATTCTATTTCATCTAATAATAATAAAAAAATTATTTCCAAAGTTTTTTGTTTTTGAAAACAATAAGTTCACTGACTTTATTCTCTGAACTATATGAACTACATGAATAATTCTGAAACGTGTTGCACTATGTGGATATCCTTATTAAGAAATATATATTACAAAATATTTAACACTACAATTTATCAACAAACTTAATGTAATTTTAAGGGAAATCCCAATAATTGAATTGCAGGTCAAATCTTCTTTCAGAAATTTTTTCTTGGGGAGTATTTATTTAACAAGCTGGACAAAACTGGAACGAGAATATCTTGAATGAGAGAATTTTAAAGACCTCGTTATTATTTTCGGAGTGAATAGACTGCCAGTAACTGGCATGAAAATTCTCTGCTGGTACAGACAAAAAGTTTTAGAGATTTAATTATGGAAACTCTATTAACAAGTTTTTCCTCGCTCAAATCAAATATATTTATATATTTTGATATTGGTATTGCTCAGCTTACAAAAAATATAATTCTAATATGTCCTATATTCAATAAGATAGGAACTAAAACAATAAAAAATATATAAAAAGTTCATCCGTTTTAAAATTAGAAATAATTTTTCAATTGAAAATTGTCACTATTGAATTAGATTTTGATATTTAGTTCAAATTCAATTACTAAAATGAAAATAATCGAAAATGTTCAAAAGTTCAATAAATGATTTATTTGACAATAGTTTCGTTTCTCTTATTTCAAGAATGTTTGTTTTTTATGCTTCAAAAATACGCTCTTCATTCTTAATTTCCCACAGTATAAGTCTTAACTTAATTTTTGCGAAATTAAACTCGAGCGTTGTTGACTCGGGACGTTAATAAATGAGCAACGCAGAACAAACAAAATAAATAATAAAGCTAGTGTATTCCTTTTCTCGTTTTCGTAGACTCTCTCCTCCATTTTCGTTTATCTTGTTATTATTCTAATTTCTTCTTTTTCAAGTAACGTGTCCGACGATTAATCTATCCTGTACTCTGTATTACTTTCCGGCTTCCTACTACTACTACCTGAAAAGATTAACGAGAGAAAGAGAGGGAGACAAGAGGGCGAGAAAGAAGCTAACGAGTACGAAAAATTAAAGTGACATGAGCCTTGCTCGCGGGGAGCATTTTTTAATGATTTCATTTCATCGCTGCACTTTATTTTTCGTTCCGGAAAGCTCCTATTTACGGGAACATTAATGAAGGGATCTTCTCTCTGTCAAATTCCCATAATTTACAAAGTCGCAAAAATGTCTTCTCGCTATCCATAGATTATTTTAATTCTCAGTTAATTATTCACTTCTCTTCCCTAATGCAAATTTCTGCGAACAGTTCCAAGTGAAATACAAATTTATCTTTTTATGCTTCGTACACTCCGAGATGTGGATTTTTAGAGAAAATTATTTACGAGACATCCTTTCAAGTTAAATATTTTATATTTCAAAGAGCAAAAGATTTCATTTATATTTTCAATATTAGATCCCTCCAGATTTAATGGAACTAAAAATTATCAAACTATCAGGAAGAAGAACATTGTATACTACGTTACAAAATTTACACTCAAGAAGTAAGAAAAATACATCTGGTTGATGTTTTCATTTATTTGATTATAAATATATAGAACTCTATGTTTGGGGTATTATAAGTCTTTTTGCATGCAAATTCTACATGTAAAATTGATATTTTATTTACATTAAATTATATTTTTATTTAATGGCCCTGATTTCTGACCCTAAAACCCCTTTGATTTTGATGAAAATAACAAATTTTAGCTTTTAAGGAGTATTGGTTACAGAAATCCAGGTCTCGATGGTTAGTGTATCTACCCGTATTTCTTCAGTTTTTAAAATTGTTTATTTTTATAATAACAAATTATACCTTTTTCCTTCATAACATTGCAAAAGGTATAACAAAGTTGTACTATACATTAAGGGCTCGTGACAATCTGTCACGTGACCAGTTATTACATGTTATTAAATTCGGCGGCTTTATAATTATAAAAATGAATATATTGTGCTGAATTTTTTATAAATTGTTCAGAATATAAAAGGGCACGTCTGTCTGGCCCACTTGAGTGCTTATTTTATTTAAATATGTAATGCAATTTTGTTAATTCTATTTTAGCTAGGGCTCTGGAGCCCTATTTTCGGTTACAGACCAAACTAAAAATTGATAAAATAATACTATTCAAACAAAATAAAAACGCAGATGAGCCATACAGGCGTGGTTTTATATATTTTGAAACATTTCCCAAAATTTCGACACAATATTGACATTTTCAAATTATAAAGTCACCGAATATAAACTGTGTAATTGGTCATGTGACACACTGGTACATGCCCTTTAATTGCATTGTTTTTGATCACGGAAAAGTACTAATACATCGAAAATATGATTCAAAGGCAGATAGAGAAAATAATTTTTGTCACAATGGGAGAGGAACGGTCGTCACAGTTATGTGATTTGAAAAAGGGCCATCTGAAAAATATTTAAGCTATTTTGATTATTGTTTTTTGTTGTTGCTGTTATTTACTATAGATGTTTATATTTTAAAATCGTGTAAAATGAAATTGAAGAGTTGAAATACAACAAAGATTCTTACAATTTCTGACCTTTTGATGTTTTCAAGTGTCTTAATTCACAAACTATTTGTAAAATGTTAATATGTCTTAAATTACTTTACCGATTTCGCTTTGCGATTCTAATCGACTCTTCTTATCTCGTCTTTCTTCCTCTCTTTCCTTATCCTTCACGTTTTAGTTTTTCGAATATAAAGTACCTCGTAGCTCTACCAGCGAACATCCAAGACACGAATAATCATCCGATTTGTCTCTTCCCTTAGGAAAAAGAAGACGGTCCACTTTACAAATTCTACGACGCTATTCGAAGGCATGGTGACAACTTCATGAGATCCATCAATAGTAAAAGGAATATTACCCTATTCGCACCTAGCAATGCAGCCTGGGAGGTTCCAGAAGTTAAGCGAATCATGGAGGATAGACAGCGTGTTGAAGAAATTCTGAACTTGCACTTAGTTCATGAGCCGTTGCCTTTGGATGTCATCAAGCAAAAAAGTGGTCGACAAGTAAGTCTTTTTTACAAATAAATTCAATCCTGCTTTAAAAGAATATTTTCGTGAATTGGCAGTTATCGTCTGCGATCTTAAGAAGATTTTCAATTTTTTTAAATTATTCATTTAAAGTTTAGTGTACATGGTAAACACAATAAACTTAGCAGCAGAAACTAACGATGAATAAATGTAATTCAAAACTTCACTTTTGCTGCGAAAATAACGAAAATAATTCGGATGCTATACCTCCATAGCACCTTACTCTTAACTATTTTGATGAAAATAGAAACAGTACAGTAAAATATAGATTCTTCTGAATTTCCTTCGGATATGATGAACTCTTATGAAGCAGCCTTTGGTTTAAAATGTTTTTGTCTGATAATAAATCAATACCAATATTTTTATACTAATATGTGAATTTAATATAGAAGTGCTGGCTGCATTCTCATCATTGTTATACTCTAATAAGCTATCAATTTTAATGCTTTTTGCGTCCATGGATTCACAGTAAATCCCACAGATATAATTGATCATTAGTAGGATAGAAACGCTGCAAACAATTGAAAACTACTATTATCCGAAGTCAGATAATTTTTATCACGAGGCAGATGAAAATTATCCGTCGTCGGATAATTTTACTTGTCAATTGTTTGCAACGTTTTCATTCAACTTCACATAAATAATATCCCTGGGATTTACTGGGTTCTTTCAAAAAGTTTGGCTATGGGAGTGGTTGTTTTGTGCTAACTCTTTCTTGTTTCATCTTCATCACAAATAAAAAAATCTTAGTTCAAGTAAATACGTATATTATTTTTGTCTTCATACTCCCACAATTCGTGCTTATACATATTTGCGTATTTAAATTTATTTTCAACATTCGTATATAGTAAACTAATTATCAATCAAATTAAATTGAAAAATATAATGCAGTTCCTTATTTTTAATTGCTTAAAAGTAATCTTGTGACGATTTATATTCAGCTTTATAGAAATATAATGTTGGATCTGGGAGTTCTAGTTATAACGAAAAAGGTTGAAGAAATACAGATAATTTTATTATAAGAACACATGACACAATATTTTTCCTGAAATGAAACACTGTTGATGCAGGAGTTGAAGAACTATGAACAGCTACTTTAGTTTCATCTGAAAAATTTGCTTGTTTTATTTTTCAAAGGTGCAATGGTACAAAAAGGGATCATTACTTGGGGTAATTAAATATTTTTAGAAAATTTTCGTTGTGTGACTAACACGTGTGGATTGATTTGCTAGGTGTTTCTTTAATAGCCTAGAACCTCATTTCAGTTTCTATACAGATATTTATGAAAAACTGAAAATTTCCTTCGTAATAATGTTGAATAGAAAATATATGATAAAATTGTGACTTTTGTTTATATATACAATGTCTTTTAGGATTTGAATGAGGTTTATAAGCTATTTTTATTTTTAATGTTGTTCTACTCTCTGTGCTGCACTGGTTATTATTCGCATGCGAGCACTATAGACCAAAATCACTGTTCTTCTTTCTCTGTGAAACTCTCTATACTTTCTGAAATTTTAAATGAAATGAATTTTTTGATTTATGATTGAAGAGAAATAACTCGTTCAAAATTGACGCAAATTAAAAGAACTCCAAAGTTGTCGTTTGGAAACAACATATATTAGTTTTAGTTATTGACTAGCGCGCTAGTTTGAGTTACCAATTTGTGGCCATAGTTACCACTTGATGGGATATGATGTAACTAATACAATTATCGATCGACGTGAAATATTGATTAATTGGCTGTCAGTGTTTGACACGTTACTCCCTCGAAATTTGTAACGCGTTATCGTTACCGTTACTGAAAAAAGTTACGCGTTAGCTTGCCGTTACATTTTTTTATTCAATTTTCAACACATTATTGAAATGTCCCGAAAAAATCAAAAGAATTTGGTACATTTGATTCAGAAGTGAACATTTTGATGAAACTGAAAATTATATTTACAGTTAGGTGAAATAATTTTAAAATACTGAATTTGTCTATAAGTTCCGAACAGGAATTACCATTATTGTTATTATTATCGATAAATATCGCGTAAACCGTAAGTGATAGGTCAAAGTCGATTTCAGTTTATAGTATGGATATCATATTATAGTGTAGTGTATGCGGTGCTCAGAACTCAAAAATATAACATCCATTTTTACCTATCTCTTACGGTTTACGAGATAATTGTTGTTACGAATAACAGTAACGGAAGGTACCCCTTAGGTTCACCACTGGAACGTTCCGAAGCGGCGGACATTTTACACTTTCCGGGAATTATTAGGATTAGGGAACTATTCTATAACTAGAAACTATTCTATAGTCCCTAATAGATAATCCTATTAGGGAACCTTGTCATTAAAGTCTGGACTATCGCGAGTAGAATCTATATCTATTTCATCAGTTTTATTTTTCTTCACTTTCACTGAATCGCAAGAATCTTGAATTTCGTGATCATTGTCGATAGCCACCTCGTGATCACTCATTTTTTCTATCAGACAAAAGACTAGATTTTGAATCACTGTTATGCAAAAACTAGTATTGCGTACTCGCGTGCATGTGAGACTAACAACCGGCGTGGCGTGAGCACGTTTATTTGAGAAAATTTCGTTTCGCGCTTCAGATCTACCAACCTTACTGTTTAAAATTTATTCTACAACCATCTGGCGCATTTTAATTGAGAGAAAATAATCATCTGATTGGTTTTCTTGACATTGAAGCATTCATTGTAATGCTAAACGTATATAAAATTTTTATAAAGTAACGATCGGTAACGTGCGTTACTTTACACTACCGTTACCAAAAAATTGTAACGCGTTACCTTTACCATTATTTTTTTTATAAAAATAACGCGTGGCTGTTACCGTCACTAAAAAATAGTAACTTTTCTGGTAACGTGCTACAAGTGACGCGTTACTGTCAAACGCTGTTGGCTGTTCAAACCAAGTCAATATAATTATAAAAGTGAATGCGTTGTATCTTTTTATCATTATATCGGATGTAACCATACCGAATTATAGGTGAAGGAAAAAGCTATATGATCACTGAAATTCGGTGAGCGTAGACTAAATGCCAGTTTATTTTATTGGTCAGGGAAAATTATTATAAAGTCAGGGATTTTGAAAAAAAATTACAAAATTCAGGGAATTTCTGTAACGCAAATGAATTTTCAATAGATTTAAATCATTTGAAAAGACCTTCCAAAGAGTTAAAGATTTTCGGGTATTTTAAAAAAATCAGAGAATTCGTCAAGAACTTGAAAAAGTTTCAAGAAATTTTAGAAGATTTTATAAACCCTCCTTGAATTCTCAGGCATTTCCAAAGATTCCCTTGAATTTATCTACATTTATTTCAAGCTGACTGAATTCAATTAATTTTTCCATATTTTTAAATTGTTTTCAATTCGACTCTAATTTTTTTCATAGGTATGCCTTGGATTCTTATTAATTATATTGCATTTTTCTCATTTGTGTTAAATTTGTATAAATTCATTCCAATTGTACTGAAATCAATGGCATTTTTTTTTCAATTCATTTAAATTCTTTTCAATTTAACCCGAATTGTTCTGAAGTTTTACGAATCGAATGGTTTCGAATTCTTTCAAATTTAAAAGAATATTAGTCACATTGTCAATGTTAATTAACATTAGTCACTTTCGTTCACTTTTTGGGTTAGAAATTAGTCATTTTTTCGGTTTAAACAAGTCACTTATTTCATTAAATGAGGCTGTGGCAGTACTGAGATTAATAAATTCAAAATGTTTACATTTAAATTCGATATCCTTTTATTCCATTTATAAAAGAGTGTATTTTAAAAATGTTACATGATTAGAATTTTGCTCATTAAATAATAATAGTCAGAGAAAATGAAAATTTAGTGAAGGAAAAATCAGGGAATTTCTAAAATTAAGTTTTCAGACCACCCCAATATTGTTTGCTAATAAGGGATGCTGCTTATGTAAAAACATGAACGCATCACGAATTTTGTATGAAAGAATGAATTGGTGTCGTGTTACTTTCGAATGATAACATGCCGAGTACTAAACTAAAAAAAATGTGTAAAGTATAGATTCCACACTGAGTACAAAAGCTTTAGAAGAAAAAGAAGGAAGTTCTTGAACAAAGAGTGTAACTTTTTAGAATTGGTTACAGACTGTCAGAAGCATCGAAGCAACCAGAGGGTTTTCTGACATTAAATAATGCTGACGCGAACTTGGAAGAAAGTTTGTCATCGGATGGTAGAAGGAAGTTAAACAAGAATCAAGCGAGGACGAGTAATTTAAAGAAAAAGAAAAAAGAGCCCGAAAAGAAACTTGGGAACCACTTACCAGAGAATTGGCCTGGAAGGTGGAAAATTAAACGAAAGCTCGCTTTTTTATCGCATCACGGGCTCTTGCCACGTTGATTGGATGATAATGAGTCTACGGATGTGCACAAATGAGGTGCTTGGATGTCGAAGAACTTGAACAAAACCCATTCACTCCCTGGTTATTCTTTTCCCCAATTTCACTTGATGAAAAGCCGTTACAATTTTTATACCGCGCTCGCTGACTCTAAAGGCGCGGCTGAAATTTCATTCTTCAATTTTTATCCTCTGCGAAACATTGTTCATCTTTTAATCTCTAGATAAAGTAATTTACATGCAACGTTCTGGAAAAATAATCTTGCTGAAAATTCCCGTCTGGAAAATATTCTAAATTACGGGAATGAATATTGTAGGAGGGTTGCATTGTAAAAAATGTAGAATTCCGGCAGGAAGTCTGTTTATACTAATATTTTTCAATTGATATATTATTTGTAATGAAAATATTATATCTTTGAAAATTTATTTTAAAACGTACTTGAAATAATTTAAAAAATCTTCCCGCTGCGCGGGCACATTCTACTCGCGCGTTGCGTGCACCTAGGCCTAGGCCTAGGGCCCGGGACTGTTGGTTCCCGCGCTTCACGCTCGGTCTTTGTATTTCACCCACATTTGTACACAGGCCTTTTATAATTAAAGTTCAAAGCATCTACAACTTTAATTTGGTGATTGTGAATTCTCTTTTGTTAAAGCTCGTTCGGCTTTGACGAATACATTCTCATCACGTACCTTGTGCTTCGCACTTGATTTCGTCACAAATGCGAACTTCTCTATGTTCTGTTTGACACTATTATATCAAATGTATATATTACATTCATTTCTGTATCTCGGCCTGGGATTGCTTATTTAGATATTGCAAAATAAAGTACAAATTTTATTTTTCATGATGACGTTGATGTTTGTTCCTTATTTTGCACTAATTTTAATTCTTAGCTACCCTGAAAAATATATCATTTCAATAAATTTATATTATTACAAAGAGGGGTTAACAACTCGTGAAGTCAGGTGTACACCTTCGCCGAAGTCACTGGCGTGAGGTCACTTGAATTCACGTGATGTCACTGAAATCACTTGAAGTCAGTGTACACTCTATCGGACGAGCTGTAAACCCCTCGTATTCCAATTCATAATGTATGAAGTTTGTTTGACTCAATTGTATAGGATCTCTATCAAATGTGCGTATATAATTTTGTTTGAATTCCTCTTCTTGATAGATTTTAATTGAATTTTTCCTAAATGTATAGAAGTTGATGCAGTTTGATGTTTTCTCTGGATACAGAGTTTTGTGTAAAATAAATCATGCTCAAATAATTCTGCATAATTTCTCAATTATCCTCGCTTTGCTAATATATTTGCCATCAGGATCGTAATGCACCGCTATGGAATCAATAAATTTGGTTACGTCCAGTTTTCAAATGTATTCGGAGCAGTTTGTTCGATTCGCAACATTGTTTGCGAATTTCAACCCGTATCTCTGCTCTATGGAATTTATCGTGCTTTGCAAATCTGTCGTAAAAATTTCTCCTCTTTGCATTTTGCCTATACCTTCCTATACAGTTTATGATGTCTGCGAATTATTGGTCTATGAAAATTAAAGTCTATGCTGCAAATTGTCCTTCCATTCAACAAATAAGTTGAATGCTATAGTACTCAGTTTCTTAGGTTCTCTCTACCTACAAATTATAAAATTTTAGAGAAAGCTACTTCTTTCAAAAGTTTAAAAGCAAAATTTCTTTATCAATTAAATTGCTTGTGAAATTTATCATTTCAAATCTCTTATGTTTAAAAATATCAAAAATGTAACATTTTTAATGTGACCACATTATTTATTATAATATAATCAATCATATAAACAATGAATAATATAGTTAATTTTGCAGAAATCCTTATAAAAAAGTTTGCTAATATTTCAAAATACTTCAAAATTACTGCCTCACCTAAAACTGGAAACTTCCCTTATATAAGTTTAGCAACTAATACAATTTTCAAATCAAATCACGATTTCAAACCACAATTGGTTTTCAATCAATTCACAATTTTACAGAAGAGAGAAAAAACGTCCGCAAACACCGAACTTATAATTAATAAAAAATTGAGAATGTATTTTTGAGATGTATGTATCTCAAAAATACTTTCTCAATTAAAAAAAATGTTATCTTTGCGGACGTTTTTTCTTTCTTCTGCAAAATGTTTAAACTGTGGGTCAGGCCCTTATTGGATGCTACATTAAAATCACCATTCAATTTCTAAAACTAAGTGAAAATGCTCTTGACAGCTTGATAGTCTGACTTCGAAAGTGAATTTATATTTCATTTTTGGAATGAATTTAAATGCTTTTTAGCTGTATTTACAAATTGATAAAATTCTAAATTGAAAAATGTAAAAATTCAATGTAAAATCGAGCACTTTAATATTGGAACAATTTCTAGGAATTTCAGAAATAATATTCGCAAAAAGATATTTCTAATACTGTGTAATTTTTAGTAATGTTTAAAATATCTTCATCTACGGAAACAATATATATAATGTATACCATTTCTTTTTTAATTCATTTCGAATTCCAAGATTTGTCAGTATGTTTTCAGTTAGAAATGTTAAGGAGATCCTTTTATAGTTTTAACCCTAGACAGGGCCCGTGGGGTCTTTGACGACCCCAAATGAAAATCAAAGTACACTCCCGAACTCAGAGACGATGTTTTTGCATCAAGACCTTATCCATAATTCACTTTCACTTTCTGGAAGTGGAACCTAGTCGGTCCAGTGCCTTTATTGTGCATCGTTGTGAAGTGACAAATATGAGTGAAGTGCGTGGGGTCACAGAAGCCCCAGAGGCCTTTATACGTATAAATTTTGTGGAGTTGAGTCAATTTGACTTTTTTGTCTAAAAACAATGTACTGCATATGTAATTATATAATCATACAGCATTGAGTTCCAAAAAATGTTTGCATGCATGATTTTGGAAATTTATGGGATGTACTCTGAGAAAAAATAAACCACAGATTCCTGATTCTTTCAAGTGTGCTGGTGACATTGGTTTAACAAAATTGGCTTTTGATGGGACAAAAACTCTTCTGTTTTACACTCCCAAAAGAAACAAGATCGTCATCTTGCTTTCATCTCTACACCACACAGGCGAAATCGACCAGGAAACAAGAAAGCCAGAAATAATTACATTTTATAACACCACTAAAGGCACTGACACATTTGACCATGTGTGTCATGAATACACAACAGCGAGAAAAATTCTGCGATGGCCGATGAGAGTTTGGAGTGGGATGCTCGACCAAGGTGGAATAAACTCCCTAATTTTGTACAATTTTAATTCTGCGAACCCAAAAATGAATCGCAGAGACTTTTTGAAATCGCTCATTATCAGCTTAGTGGAGCCGCAACTACGCACAAGACTAGAGGTACCTCGCTTGCGCTGAGAGTGGGGTTATTTTTGTACTGAAACTTGTTTTTTTAATATTCATCTTTCATTAAGTAATAAAAACATTAACATTTATTCTCTGTAAAAAATTGTTTTATTCTCTTTTCCTTCAATTTCATGAAATTGTAGTTTTTCAAAATTTTTCAAATTCAAACTCAAAAATAATTATACTTTTTCAAAACAATAAAACAGCGAGCATTGCAGCTTGATGGTGCAAAAAGTTCTCTTCAAAAACCCGTTTGAAATTTTCAAATCGAATAATTAGAAAAAGAAAGAACTACTTTTTTCCAAAAAACGTAATTTTTCCGGTTTTTTGACATTTTTTATTGTTTAAACAATTTGTTTACTCATTTAAAATTAAATAAATAAACTTCAATATACACCATTCTCTCCGTGGTTAAAAAACGAAGAGATTCGTCTATATTAAAGTCATTTTACTACTGATAGATAGGATTTAGTACAAACTGACGCATTGGGGTCACATACGCCCCACAGGCTCCTTAAAGGTAACAAAAATTGACGGGCCCTGTCTAGGGTTAAGTTGAATTTTGTTAAAAAATTTTCTTTTTTTATATAGCATGATTTGAAAAATTTGACAACTTATAAAATTTGAAATACATCCTAATTATGCATTTTAAGTACGATATTCCTTTGAAATTAAACCAGAGAGTAGTGAAATTTTTAGCTAATCCAAGGAATTATTGCTCTATGTAGGGTAGCCGCTTGGATACATTAAATCAGGGGTCATCAGCGAGGGGAAATTTCTCGACTCCAGCTCCGTTAACACGTGTGGACCGCTCGCTGCGGCTCTCCCACCAAGAGTTTACACTCCACTCTAAGGGTTCGGGGTGGTGGTAAATTCTATTGTATGACGTCAGAATTTACCACCACCCCGAACCCTTAGAGTAGAGTGGAGACTCTTGGTGGGAGAGCCGCAGCGAGCGGTCCACACGTGTTAACGGAGCTGGACTCGAGAAATTTCCCCTCGCTGATGACCCCTGCATTAAATTGTTTGGCCATGTGATGAGTGTGTCACGTGACCAGATTCCTACCTTACCGGCACTTTTTTATTTGTCAGCTTATTCTCACACGAATAATCACATCGAGTTGAACATTTGGGATAATAAATAAGAAGCACTAAGGAATTCGTCTGTGGTCCTTAATTGTAATAATCATAAAAAAGCAAACAAAATTTTTTTTACAAAAAAAGCTTTTTTCGTGATTGTTACAATTTAGGATCAGAGCCGCCTCCCATAGTTCTTCTTATTTATAATTCCAAATTTTTAACTGGATGTGGCTATCCGTGTGAAAATAAGTTGACAAATAGAAAAAGTGTCGGTCACGTGACCCACTTGTCACATGGCCGTAAGGCTTCTCGTTGGATCATCCAAGTTAAGCAGAGCTTGGCTCTCTTCTACTTGGATGGGGCCGTCATACCAGATGATGGTGGATTTATCAGCTTTTAATTAGCCTTCACTCTCAAAATAATGATATTTATAATAATAATAATAATCATTATTATTATATGCGTGTCTTAACTTGAAATGAAAAACTTTCTTAATTATAATTTCCACAAGATCATTAAAAAATTAGTCTAGAAATGTAATCAGTTTCAGATGAAAAATAATTTCATTGTTTGTATTGACTTTGGAACTTCAAATCATTGATTAGTACTAAACAAGTTGAAACTTGCATCGAATGATTCGCTTAAACTAATTACAATATTCATAATTCCCAAATGGGAGAAAGCACGGCCGATATTGTTACTTGTTACTGAATATTGACTATCGGTAAACATAGGTATCAACCGTATTAATTTCCTAACGGATTGTAATTAACAAATCTATATTAGCGCATACACAAGAAAATCTGTCGGATAATCCAGTCGTCAATTAATAATGCACTTCTATTGAAGAGCAGATTATTTCTCCATTCAAACAAGCTGCAAGTTCATCCATTACGGATACGTTGACATATGACAAATTTGTCGTTTTTATCATAATTAATTGCTAAGGCTTGTCTAACAAATAAACAATGAACGCAGTGGCATTTATATGCAATTATGCATACTTCAGGATTCGTAGAAAGAAAAACAGAAAAAAGGAAAAGCTTGTAAAAGAAAAATTCTGAATCCCTCTGCGAAAGGAGATATCTATTTTTTTCTATAAAAGGTAAAAAATTATGCAAATCTGATGGACGGCTACAGTGAGGAGATGAACGAATTGAAAAAAGGCGGAGAAAAAGGGAAATGCAGGTGCTTTTTTACAAGCTCCAAAGTTCTCCTCTGGCATGCTGACCAACATTGAAACAGTGGCAATTTTATTCCGGCTGGAAAACTGAAAAGGACTCGGGTGGTTGATTTGCATTGAGCGTAGCAATGCATCCTGAGCTATGCTAATTTATCGTCAAGATATTTTTCATGCCGCTTTCATGCTTCATACGCCATGCTAATCCACTCTCTGACGCTGATCCACGCAGACGAATGCCCAAGTATACGAAAAGTTTATAAGGCTCACCAAAATCACTCAATGTTATCTGTATAAAAGCTGGGAATTCGATTTCTTCGAGACAAGGACACATTTCCTCGCGACGATTCTTAAAACTCAAATCAAGAATTGATGATATACTTTTTACAATTTGACGTTTACTTTCTCTGAAATCATAAATTTTATCTTTCACTTCTCTTCAGAGCAAATTGTATTTTATACGATAGTCATGACTATCGCCGTTCAATGTATTTTTTCATTGAAAAAAATATATTCAGCACTTTGTACAGTTAAAATACACCAGAAAAAAGAAGACTAAAGATTAAAAGAATATATAAACAATATAATTGAAAAATGCTCATATTTGAATTTTTTTGAGTATATTTTTATTATTAGATAGATTTTAATCCCTTATTCTCATCAATTTTTTCCTAGTGTATTATTTCCAGTAAAAATCCCTGCGTTGTTCAAAGTACTTTTCCAATTAAGCTAAAAAGTCATCCTTTTTGGTTGGAAATTCAATCCATTTCGTAGAAAATTCAACTATTCGATTAAAAATTAATTTTGTTGTTGAAAAATCATCCTTTTGACTTAAAAAATCAAATATTTGGTTGAAAATAACCTTTTATTTCGAAATTTCAACTGTTTTTTGGAAAAGTCCTCTTTTTGGTCCGAAAATTCAACAATCTTTGAAAAAAATTTCTTTCTTGATTGAAAAAATTCGTATTTTTGGATGAACTAAATTACTTTTGATTTAAAAGTTATATATTTTTTTGGTGAAATAATAAAAATTTTTTTGGGAAATTAATCATTTTTGTATAGAATACATCCCTTTGGTTCGAAACGTGTTTTTTTTTGGTTAAAAATTCGTCTTCTCAGGAGGAAAATTCAACTATTTGGTTAAAATGCATCTAGTTTGTTCAAAATGCAATATTTTCACTTTAAATATCATGAATTTGGAGCGCTTCAATTTAAAATTTATTGTAATACCTACACTAATTTTATTTCGAAGAATTTGTTCCACTATTCTTTTGAAATATCTTCTCATTTCCTCTGTTTTTAAAGCATTTTGGCATGTTTGGCCTGTTACCTGTTTAAAAATGAATCGAAACCTTGTAAAAACGGGGTAAAGGGAAATATTGTGTCAAAACTCCCAACTTCAGGTATTTGAGGAAATTTTTCAAAATTTAAGGGGAAAAAGAAATTAGGTACAAAAGGGGACGGACTGTGATCTTGATTGACTTCTGTAAGATGAGTATGAACAACTTTTAAAAAATAATTTTTATTTTTAAAATATGTATATATTCAATTGGCCTAGACAACGATGAGCTGTTATATTTTATTTCATTTTTCAAATTTTCTGAGCGAAATTTTAAATAGTTTGAAAATAAAAAAGTGGATAAGAATATATGGAAACACGATCATTTATGCATAACGTCATAGAATACAATTTGCTCTTAATACGCATATTCTTCATTACATGATTAAGAATCTCTGTATTATAATATTTAAATAGTATATACATTGCACCCTGGTAGAAAAATATAGGTTTTCAGAGTAATCTTTAAAGAATAATTTAATTTAAATAAACTCTAAAAGTATTGATTTACAACTCAAATAATTTGAACATCGATCGTACCACGTTGAATTGTATTGAATAAGTTGCTACTTTTCCATTAAACAACTCTTTTGCCATGTTTTTTCCTTTTAAATAATCACCAAGTTTCCAATTAAAGTTTCCCGTTGTATACTGTACATAGCACTTCACTAAAATTAAAGATGTATAAAGTAATAAATAGAGTATATAATAGAATTAAATAACTGATTTTCAACAATTAAATTTTGTATGATAGGTCCAGACAGCTGCAGAAAGAAAGAATCTTTACTTCAACGTTGTTCAGAATCCCTCTGGAAACGAAACAGTGACAGTAGAAGGTGGTGGAGTTAATGCTACCATAATTACGGCCAACATTGCTGCCACTAATGGAATGATCCACATCATCGACAGGGTGCTTGGAATTCCTTACACTACGGTTCTCGACAAACTAAAATCAGACCCTCAACTGAAGTAAGTTCATCATTTATTTTTTTCCTGATCATATACTTCGATCATTGCCAAAAAGTTGTGTATTTTTGATTCTTAAGAGGCCATTCATAAATTGAGTAGCACATTTGTTGCCCATTGTAACAAGTCGTGACAAAAGTTTTGGACTCCGCTCTCGTCTATTTCATGTAATTTCTTCAAATATTTTCAGCCATGTCTCATAAAATACAATTTACTTACTGACTACCCGAGACACCCACATTACCATTCCTTTTTTTATGTATTGAAACATATGCTACATATTTTTCATAAGAATTTCCAAACAATGAATCAACGCTGTCATTTTTATTGTTCAGAATTAAAGAATTTTGAATTTAAAATTTTCTAAATTGAGCCATTAAAAAGAGCATTCAAAATTGCATTATTTTCTATTACACACATTAAATATTGAAGAGTCGTAAATTGCAAATATTAAAAATTGAACAATTTTCTATTGTAAATCTTGATGCTGATCTAAACATTCGGAACAAACGTTCAAATTACATCATCGATTTAAAGTATAAATATTACAAATTAATAAATCTTTAATTGTAAAACTTAAAAATTGAAAATTTTAAATTGCAAATTGTTAAAATTAAAAAGTTTTTATTCTAAATCTTCATAATATCATTATTCAACAAACAAAGAAACATTCAAAATTTACCTTTAAAACATGAATCTGGAAAATTGAATAATTTTCATTTCTACATTTTTAAAATTCAAGAATTTTCAATTATACATAACTCTTCAACATTGTAGATATTTCAATTGGAAATTTTAAAAATTGAAGAGTTTTTGATTTTGAAAAGTTACAATTAAGAATTATACGCGTGTTGAGTTTTTTAATTACAAATCCTTTAAATCTGACGATTTACATTTGAAATGACTTTAATTTGGAAGATTCAGAATTGAATTTAGATTTATACATTTTTGAAATTGAAAAGTTTTCAATTGCTAATTAGAATAATTTCAAAAAGGTGTTCAAAATTTCATGATTTTGAACTATAAATATTCAAAATAAAACAAGTTGATGAATGATGGAATTTGGTAGAATGATGGAAAAAATAAAAATACTAATCTTGTATTGTATTTTATTACTCTCCCTTTTACGGGTTTGAGGGCTCCATTTCCTTTACATCTTTTACAATTTCACTTCACTACTGTGCCTTATGCTTATTTTAACCTATAATCGCTTCGCCTTCTTATTGTTTACAAGTTCTTAAACATTATCTTACTAGCTATTAACTATTATCTAACAAGTGCTCAAGACCTTCCAGGGCTTCCGTTTCATCTTACTGTTACTCTTCAAGCTTTTTAAAGACACACAATACTAATTTTCCTTATACATATTTCAATTTTGGTCTTTTCCCCCATGCATTCTCTCTTCCCTTTTCTCTTCTAAGCTTTTACCCCACTTTTCCCCCTGTCCGCAACCGCTCAGTATCCACCTAACTTGATCTACCACGCTCCTTCCCCCTTCCTCTTACCTCGTATATCTCTCCGACGCGTGCTCCCACGATTCCCTTTCATACCCACATACCCAATACATTTTCATTTTTTCACTCATCCAATATTTTCACTCCTTCATGCCTTCTCCCATTCCAAAACGTACCATCCTGGGCCACCTGCACTCCTTCTTCAATTGCCCTGGATATTCTGGGACCCCTTCCATCTTGATGCATCTATACCATTTATTATATTTTGACTCTATAATCTTTTCACACCTCTTCTCTTCCTGCTTCTTATTCATTTCCCCCTCTACTACTTGTACTCCCTCTCCTCGTCACTCATTCTCCATTCTCATCTAACTTGCCATCTCTCCTCCTCCCATCTTGAATGTTCCGTGTTACCTCTCCTCTCTCTATTGAGTATTTCTTGCAGGCATACTCGTGCAACTTTACTATCCTTACCACTCTTAAGTTCCTCTTTGAAATTCCAGACCCTTTTCCTCTGCCTTATCATCAATTTCTCTCTGCCTGTTTCTCCTCTCAACATATAATCTGGGCAGTTCCAGCTCACTCCCATAACCCATCTCAGAAATCTCTCTTGCATGTTTTCTATCTTTTTTTACTCCTTCCACCCCTCAATTTCCACTCCATAACACATCAATGACCATTCCAGTGAATCAAACAGCCATACTCATCTTTCAGTCCTCTTTGAATCTTCTTTTTCCAATCCCCCACACTTGACCGATCACCTTACTAGCACTTTCTATCCTTTTTTTCACCTGAAGATCACTTCCACCACCCGCTTTGAACCAGAATTCTAAATAACAAAATTCCTCTACCATCTCCACCATTTCCCCATTTATCTTCCATCCATACTTTACTTCATTCCTTCTCACCCTGAAACATACTATCTTTGTCTTCGTCACATTTATTGTCAGGTCCTTCTCTCTCGCATACTCTTCGAATCCTTCCATTAGCAAGTGCATTCCACGTAAGCTAACGAGCATATTCTCTTATTTCTCAGAACTGTACCCCCTTTACCTTTCTTCTCCATTTTCTTTTCTAGGTCTGCTAACAATATGATAAACAACAACGGACTTAGCGGGCACCCTTGCCTGACACCCCTCCCTGTCCAGAACTCCTCTCCTTCCCGTTCTTCGATCCTCACCCTTGTTTTCGTCTTCGAAAAGGTCTCTTTCATCCTCTCAATCAACTCTTCGTCTATCTCCCTTTCTTTCATTGCTTTCCACAAAACTTTCCTATTCACCGATTTGAAAGCTGCCTTCAAATCTACGAAGAGTGCGACCAGTTTTCCTTTTTTCTGTCCCAGGTTCCTGTTGACTAGATAATTTATAACGAAAGTGTTATGCACTGTCCGCATCCTCATTCTGAATCTTGTTTTATTATATGGAATACTTTCTTGCTCATATACCTGTTCTTCTAATCGCTTCCTAAGCACTTCCGCGTAAATCTTATACGTTACTGGCATGAGAGTGATTCCTCTATAATCTTCCACTTTTTTACCCCCTCCTTTCTTCAATAAAGGAACTACCAAACCTGTTCTTCCCTCCTTCGGCCATTCTTCCCTTCTCCATACTCTTTTACATACTTGCCAAATCTCTTCTCCAACCCTTCTTCCACCAAATTTGAAAGCTTCATTTTCCGTCCCATCCTCTCCTGTCAAATTATTTTTTTTAACTTCTCAATTGCTTGATTCACCTCCTCCCTGTTCACCTCATTCTCACCGTCCATTCCTTCCTCCCTGATCTTTCTATAATCCGCCCTCACCTTTCTATACACCCTTCCTAGCAACTTTTTGAAATACACCATCCATTCATCCATACTCATCTCTTCATTCATTCCTTTCCATCCACTCCTTTCTCTATTGATTACCTCTGATTCTCTTCCCTCCTTTATTGCTTTCTCCACTTCCTCCATGAACCTCACCTTCTCCTCCTCTCGTTTTACATCCAGTAATTTCTCGTGTTCCCTTTTTCTTTTATCATACTCCTTTCTGTCTGTCTCCTCAAAACTTCCCTCTCTTCTCGAATTCCCGCATTTTAACCTTTCAATGACCGGGAAGTGTTCCAACCCTATTTCCTTCTCTACTTCCATTCTTTCCAACAGTCTCCTTATCCTTTCCTTCCCAGAATGTAGTCAATCACTGTTTCCCCTTTTCCTGCAAACGTAATCTCACTTTTCTCGTCCCCTTCTGAATTCCCATTACAAATGAACCATCCTGTTTCTCCTAGGATTTCCAACAGAGTTCTACTCTCCTAGTCCACCTGTTCGTGTTTTGATTTTCTACTGAAAGTCTCACTCTCTTCATCCCATATTTCCCCTTCTTGTTCCCCTATATAAACATTCGAATCACCTCCTATCAACACCAATTCATCATCCTTTTTCGCCACCCATTTCCTAATCACACTCCAACCTTCTTCTTCTCCCCTTCTCCTGTAAATGCAAGCTATCCTCACCTATTTCCTTCCTATCTTCACCATTCTCGTCATTATTTCATCTGTTTCCTCAAATCCCATTTCTATTCTCTTTTTTCCCACCAATTCATTCCTTACTCCTGACACCAAACCCCCTTTCTTTATTCCCTCTACCTTCTCTTTCTTTGCCTCTTGCATCTGCCACATATACCCCTTGGGTAACATCCTCTTCACCCTCCCCCAATCCTTCTCATCTTCCTCCCTACTTTTGTGGAAACCCTGTTGCTTTGCCTACTTCTCCTTCTTTCCTTTCACCCTCTACTATTTCCATTACCTCCTTCCTTCATACGGTGTTCCCTTTCACTCTTCCACTCCATGGTCTCTGTTTCAAGATCCACTTTCTTCTTCTCTCATTCCATGTGAAATCCTTCTCTATCCTTTCTTTCGTCCCCTTTAAAGCTTTCTTTTTTCTCAAGATATCAATTTTTTCTTCCTCACATACCACTTTCACTATATATATTTTCTCTCCCACTTTTTCGTCCTCGGCAACTAACCTCCAAATAAGCACTTTCAACTTTCCTCTTAACCCTTTCAACCGTACAAACAGCCACCCTCCCCATACTAATACACAACTCCTTCACTACACTCACCGTCCTTACCACCTTTCTCCTCAATTGCATCTCCACGCCCGTCGCCAAACCCAAAAAAGATAACATAGAACAAAAACGCGTACTTTACCATTCATGAATATTAAACTTTAACATTATACTATAATTTTGTATATATGGACTTTGTTTAAGGTGAAATTATTAAGGATATTACATACCAGTATCAATTATCCCCCGCCTGTGTTTAATGTTCCAAAAATGCAACTTGATATCTCATATAATGTCTAAAAATGATCAACTTTTTCAAAATAAATAAATAAAAAACAGAAAAAATAAAGTTTCACATTGTATTAAAAGTTCAGATATTATCTCTTAACCATTTCATTCAAGACGAGCCATTTGCCAAGAAATGATTGCGACTTACCGATACACAATGTTCGTGCAAATCTTAAAAGTCCCTTCGCAGGCTCTGAAATTGATCTGGAATTGCGGTCTCATTCGAGAACATCCTTTAATTCGACATTCATACCATTCATACCAAAATCTCTCCCATCACGAAGCACATCGGTAATTGAATTGAATTGTAATCTCTTTTCTCTGTATCTACAATCTGTGAGTACTGAATTGACTTACTAGTAGACCATAGCTTCATGATATTATACAGGGTGTTTTTTTTAACTTGAGACAACGAAATATCTCAAAAAATACGCATCCTACGGAAAAAATGTGTGGAATAAAAACTTTTTATTTTCGAGGGGGAAAGAGATTTGTTAAAATTTACCCCACCCCCACCACCACAGGAGGCAGGGGTGGGGGTTACTTTTTAATTTCAAATGGCAACCCCAATTTTTTATCACAGATTCAGATTTTCCTTTACGAAATACGTAAGTTTTATTCGGAAAATTTGTTTCGATTCGCGATAGATGGCGCTGCAATTGCGAAAAATGAAATTGTTGACACTACTTTTAGCTCTACCCAGGAATAACGACGCGGACGTAGTCCCCTTGCCTCTCACCATCCATCGGGGTGCTTGAACTTTTGGCAACGGGACAGTAAAAGTGATAAAACTGTCGAAAACCATCCCCGAATGGAGTTGGTGCGAGGACACCATTTTGAGCACTTATTGTAAAATAATTAATCGAAATCAAGCATCCCTGTAGTGATAGGCAAGGGGACTCACCGAAATCAAGCACCCCGATGGATGGTGAGAGGCAAGGGGACTCACCGAAATTAAGCACCCCGAAGGGATAAGACAACTACTTCGTCCGCGTCGTTACTCCTGGGTAGAGCTAAAAGTAGTGTCAACAATTTCGTTTTTCGCAATTGCAGCGCCATCTATCGGGAATCGAAACAAATTTTCCGAATAAAACTTACGTATTTCGTAAAGGAGAATCTGAATCTGTGATAAAAAATTAGGGTTGCCATTTGAAATTACAAAGTTACCCCCACCCCTGCCTCCTGTGAGGGTGGGGTAAATTTTAACAAATCTTTTTTCCCCCTCGAAAATAAAAAGTTTTTATTCCAGACATTTTTACCCGTAGGATGCGTATTTTTTTAGATATTTCGTTGTCTCAAGTTAAAAAAAAAACCCTGTATATAGAACGAAATATCATTTCTACGTTATAAGTAGACAAGGTACATCTTTTTTTGTTTTTTTATCAAATGTGCTTTTGAGGCTTAACACATCTTACTAATATTATTTCAGATATTCTGAATTTACATGCAGATATTCAGATTCTTGATCAAAAATACTAGTATAGAGAATAGATTGAGATAAGCTTAATTCAAATAGGGTACATTTCGTATTAAGACTTCGAACTATTAACTCCGTCTTAGTTAGCGTTCAGTGAGGTCTTATTTTGGTGTCTAATTTGAACCAGAACGTGCATCAAGTCATGCAAAAAGGATTACATTAACTTGGATTGTTAGCCTATCGAGAGAGAGCGATTGGTTCATTTCCAAGCGAATGTAATTAGTAAAATTGAGTTACTCTTGGAATCCTTGAGGATTCTGTGAATAAACGATATCTTTCCTTTAATTCTTTGATTCAAACATTTTTCTTTTTTCAATTCTATTTAATTTATAAAACATGGATTTATTTAAATTATAGTACCGTCAAGTGGGTTAATTTCGGACATGTGACGTAAATTCGGATACCTCCAAATTACCTAAAATTATAGTATAAATTATTCAAAACTGTTGCAAGAATCTGGAATCAGGTCGAGCCTTGAATGATTCTAGATTCTGGTTAAAACCACCCATCTTAAGTGATTTATGTGACTTCGATGCATTTACGCGTTTTCATGCGACATCGTAGGGTATCGTAATGTGCAACATAGCGATGCTGCACAGTGGGCTTTTTTGCAAAATTTACTTTCAAAACCTAATATCTTTCGAACAAATTGACCAAAATGGATGTTCTTTGAACGAGATTAAAGCTTATTAAGTACACAATAAGGGAAAATTATAGAGAAAAGTTTTACCGAATTTTTTAACCCAAAAAGAAAAAAATGTTGTTTAGTGCAAGACATCATATTTTATAGACTTTTTGAAGCTGAATTCAAATCTGTCAGGAAAAATAGCGTAGCGGATTTCCTTTCCGAGAATACTGCGGTTAAATATGAAAAATCCAAAATGGAGAGACACAAGTCGAAAACATGATGGTAAGTTAACGAAGTTCATTATCTTCAGGTTTTAAGGTTCGCAGAATCCAAATATGACGTCAAAATTACAAAATAAAGAATAGCGGATCCAATATGGCGGAACAAAGGTTTTGAAAAATTTAGGAAAATTGTCCATATTTACGTTTTCGAGAGCTCTGAATCCAAATCTGATGGCAGAATTTTAAAATAAAAAAAGGCTTATCCAATATGGAGGGACAAATGTTGAAAAAATTTTGGCAACTTTACAAAATTGTCCATATTTACGTTTTGGAGGTATTTGAATCCAAATCCGATATTAAAATTTATAAATTTTGTGGTAATACCTAAAAAATATGTTCTCAGTGTAAATATAGAAGAAGGGAATGACAAAAGTGATGCGAGTTCCCTAAGTAATGAGAATGTAAGCGATGATATAAATTCAAGTGATGAAGATTGATTATTGGAGAAAATAGGCAATTAAGATTAGGACATATGTCGATTTATATTGTATACACCATTTTTAATTTTTCAATTCTGATGCCAGATTTGGATTCAGCGACCTCCAAAACGTAAATATGGAAAATTTTGTAAAGTTGCCTAAATTTTTCTAACATTTGTTCCTCCATATTGGATCAGCCATTCTTTATTTTGAAATTCTGACGTCAGATTTGGATTCAGAGCCCTCCAAAACGTAAATATGGACAATTTTCCTAAATTTTTAAAAACTTTTGTTCCGCCATATTGGATTCGCCATTCTTTATTTTGTAATTCTGACCTCATATTTGGATTCCGCGCCCCTAAAAACCTGATGATAATAAACTTCGTTAACTTGCCATCATGTGTCCGACTTGTGTCTCTCCATATTGGATTTTTCATATTGAACCGCAGTATTAGTACAATTTTGTAATTTTTTTCAAAAAATGACGGACTTTTCCCGCATTTTCTAGATTAGAAAATTCGGTAAAACTTTTCTCTATAATTTTACCTTATTTTGCATTTGATAATCTTTAATCTCGTTCAAAGAACATCCATTTTGGTCAATTTGTTCGAGAGGTATTAGGTTTTGAAAGTAAATTTTGCAAAAAAGCCCACTGAGCGCTGTCGCAACAAAACTTATAAATGCACCGTCGTCAAACAAAATAGTGTATGCGCCAATGCGCACAATTCGGGTCGCGTAAAGACCCTCATTATGCGCCTCGGCGCATAATATACTATTAAACTACCAATTTAGAAATATAGATGTGGAAATTTTCTTCGGTCTAAGCAGCCATCAAATATAAAAAAACTCCAATTGTAATGTATAATTTAAGAAAAAACTTTATTACTCTTCGACGTTTCGACCATGGTTGTTGGTCTTCTTCAGGAAGGAATAATCAAATTGTCTGTTAAAAAGTCGTATCATAATCACAATTTAGTCAATCAATTCGGAGGTCAATTAATGCACATTTTTTAAAAAAATAGTCAAACATTCGTAGGTCAATTAATGTACATTATTAAAAAAATTGAAGATACTTGTTGGAGCCTCAAAAAATAATGAGAACTCCAATTATTAACGTGGTTTTACATCTTAAAAACAATGAGACAAACATGTAGTTGAACTGCAGAACGACAGATAAGACACTAATTAATAAGATAATAATAATAATAAAAATATAATAATAATAATAAGAAAATTTCCACATCTATATATTTACACAGCCGAAGAAAGTTTGAGATTCAATTCTCATTGGTATTGTTTGCAATTTAGAAATATCCGAAATTACCCCGCTTGACAGTACATGCGTTTCAGTTCCTATTATCAGAGGTAAAAACCTTTCTTTTTGTAGAGAATCAGTCATACTGTGCTAAAAAAATTTCATCTGAAGCTGGGAAACAAATGATGTATTCTGGAATAGTGATTCCTTACAAAGAAGAAACATTGTAATTGATCAAATATTCAGATTTTAGATTTGTCATATTAATGCATAGTCCCCAAGTTTCAAATTCGCTTGTTGATATTCAGAAATGAATTTAAAGATGTAAACGTAACAATTTGATATTTTTTAAATTATCATGTAAACATATCCAATGGTAAAGAGACTGCAATAATCTATGTTTTTATGTACATTTTTCAAAACCCTTAGATCTACATCTGTATCTCTAGATGTACATCTGTATAGCCACCTGTCTATTTTTCTCACCAAACGGAGTAGGCCTCTAGACATTTCTCAAGCAAGTTTTAAATTTTAATTTGAAGAGTACATACACTTATAGGAATTTAAATGCGCATTTTTTCTCTGGAAAAAAGTTGTAGCTCTTGGAAAGTTGAGCGATTCTTAAGCAACAAATCATGGAATTTCGGAAAATTTGAATGATTTACAGAGATTTAACGAAATTTTCTGTTGCTTTAAAAAATTACGGAAGACGATGAAACACTTTACAGAACCTATAAGGTTTTAAGTTATTTAAAAATATTGCGAGGGACTTTTAAGAGATTTTCACCAATTTTGTAAGATTTCCGAGCATTTAAGTAATTTTTAGGGATTTTGAAAACTTTGGAAACGGTAATTTAATTTCTTAGGACTTTAAATATTTGAAGGGACTTTGTAATATTTCAATGATATTTCAAAGAATATATCGACTAGAATTGAGGGATTCTAAAGAATTCTAAATATTTCAAGGTATTTCAAAAGATTTAAAAGAATTTGAGTTAGTTTAAAGGATTCCAAGAAATATTCAACAGATTAAAAAAATTTCAAGGAATTTCCAAAGTACAAGAGTCTTCATAATTTCTTTATAGTGATTTACTTCGAATTATTTTTTAAGTAGAAAGCCTATTTATATTTTTCCGAACAACTTTACTGTGGGAAGTTTTTTGTATATTATGCGCCAATGCGCACAATTCGGGTCGCGTAAAGACCCTCATTATGCGCCTCGGCGCATAATATACTATTAAACTACCAATTTAGAAATATCCGAAATTACCCCGCTTGACAGTACATGCGTTTCAGTTCCTATTACCAGAGGTAAAAACCTTTCTTTTTGTAGAGAATCAGTCATACTGTGCTAAAAAAATTTCATCTGAAGCATTTTTTTCACCAATAACAAGCGATGTCAGTTTTCTAACATCCAAAGAAGTAATCGGTTTATATTTTCTGTTTGGTTACTGAATTTGAAAATTCAGAGATTTCCATATGGGCCAAAATATTACGGCGAATTTTTGTACCTAAAGTTTTTTCTGTTGAACAAGCATAAAAAATTATCATTAAAAAAAACAATTTCAGGCTAGAAGTTTTTTGAAAATATTCAAAAACTAATGTTTCTTTCAAAAAACTTAGGTAATTTCGCTTTTTTTTAAGTTGTGAAATTCTAACTTAACATTTCCTCAGTTTGAATGGAATAGAGAATTGCAACAGACCAATCTTTGTATTTCTGTCTGATTCAAACTAAAGAAATTTCAAGATCGTCATGTACAGATTTTTTTTTTAAATGTGCAATTAAATAAATTTATTAAACATTTTTTTACTGTTCCAAAAGATTATAGCATGCACAAAATTTTGGTCTTTTTATTTCTAACTTTTTATTGTTGTTCACTACTAAAGACCTTACTTCTCTTCGAGAAAATTCGGTTTTTCCAAAACTTTAGATTATTGCGAACAGATTAATTATCAAGATTCCCGGAAGCGAATCGTTACTGACTACAAAAAAAAAGCTAGCAAGAATCTAAATGATCAAACATTAAAAAATAAGTACAGTCATGGTTTTATGATATAATATCTTAGAAACTGTGAGATTCAGACAACAAAAAAACATAAACAGATACAATTTTTGACCTGTGCCTATCTCTACATCCTAATCTATCGAAATTTATTGGTACAAAATTTTAACGAGAATTCAGTGATACAGTAAGAACACAAAGGGCGAGGATAACAATATCGTTATTTAGATTGATCAACATCGCAATATAACTTCATGAAATACAAAATCTCACAAAAAATATCTGCGATGCATAGAATCGGCCAAGTACAACTGTACGAGTCTGTGAAATCAAAGTTAGCCTAGTAATTTGGAAAAAAATATTCATAATAAAATATATAATGAAACTTTTTCATGTAGTTCCTACGGAATTTTCAAAATGAATTTTAAGAAGCCATATTAGACATTATACAACCTAATGGGATTATATTTTACCATAAGTCTCCCATAACCAGTCTTTTTTTTTTATTCAACTCATTTTTCTTATAACATTCAATCCCGCCAAGTTTTACAATGTCTAATATGGCTTCTTAAAATTGATATAAAAAGTTGATTCAGGGCACGTCATAAAATTTAAAAATCATGTACTTTATTAGCAATATTATTTCTCAAATTACTTGGCCAACTTTGACTTCACAAATTTACATAGTTGTGCTTTGCAGATTTTTTGGATCGCAGTTACTTTTGGTGGAATTTCATGTTCCTTTGCAATTGAAAAAAAATGATTACTTGTTCACTAAATATGAAAAAATACATTAATTTTTTGAATAATTTTCGCTAAAAATTAATTAAATCAATTAAATTGATTTATTTTTAAATTCAATTAAATAGTACTATATTATTCAATTAACATTTCGATTGGATATTTCAATTTCAATTGAAAATGGAAAGTGTAGCTTAACTTCACCGATATTTTATTCTCGATCATATTTTATAGAAATATACCTCATTCTTTTAAATAAAAAGTGCATTATTGTTGAGTGATTGTAAACAAATTTAATTTTCCATCTGTGCTCAACTCTGTAGTCTAATCCGTCCAACCGATTTACAACAAATTTGGGTGAAAAGTGAGCAGTAATATATTCTTGATACATATTGCAAGAATTATAAATGTCTACACTTGATATTGACTATTTGTTTCTAAATTGAACAAATAGAATCAAATATTTTATTTTCAACACTAAACTTTATAGAAATATAGTTTAAGGACAGTTAAGAGAAAATATTATTTTATATTGACTTTAAAAATGTCCTCACTGGGAATTTATTTACATAATTTTATCATAAAGTTAAGTAATAATATCGGATGATTCACTTTTATGATGAAACTTTTTTTGTCGATAAGAAGTGATTTTAATGCCGAAATATCCTTCATAAATGAAGAATTCATAATGTTTAGTGTTTGTTAATAGAATTTGTTTGCAATAGTTATCATTATAAGAAAACAATTTTTTATTTCGAACACCTGTGGCATGAAATCCAAGCTATACGAGGCATTAGAAAAATTTTGATTGCAAGTTAAAAAAAAAGTTGCAGTATATATCGCGAGTCGCCAGTGACAACGCAGCGCACGGTCTCACTGAAATGATATCTTCGAGCCCAGATTCTGGTTTTAAACAAAAACTTTTTAAACAAATTTCTGGGCATAATTTGAATTTTTTCAAGTATTATATTTAAAAAATATATATAATATAACCGCGATTACACCAAGTTGCATTCAAATTCAATTATCGGATTCAAAAATATCGATAATTCCAACAAATCCAACCCCAGAATTCAATATGGCCTCAGTCCTGTACTTTTGAAAATTTCCAAAAATCCTTCGAGCTTTCAAAGTATTTTTTATAGTACTATAATTTCACTAAGTATTATTAAAACCGAACGACAAGTTGCAGAAACTGGCATTCCTGACGTGTACTGGCCCACCTATATAGTTATTTGTTATAATACAGTATGCAAATCTCAAATAGTAACCTTACTTGAAGAAAATAATGCTCTAGAAATTCAAAGAGTACTTCTCTGTATTAGAAATTTATGTTTTGCAACATTAGTTCAATACTGCGACTTTTACATTTTCACGTAAATGAATTTTTCATTGTGTGATTGAAAATTCAGACATATATTCCTGGTAATGTAATGAAGGCACATTTTCTGTTTCTTATGGCCATTTCTACCACGAATTTATCTCGTGATTGTGAACATTTTTTCTTGACTGCAGTATGCGTTTCAGTTCGCATTTTACTTGAATATGAGGAAAGAAAGTACGCAGAGTGCAATAATGGATTTGCTCTTTCTATATGCGAAATTCTTTAATAATTGATACCCTCATTCTTGTTTGCTTTTACCGGCGCTGTGCATTGAGTCAGGTCTGGGGTGAATATTTATAACAGTGATTCACTTATTAGGCGGTGCAGGATGAACGTGCAAGAGCAAATTGTGCGAAGCTTGCAAGAGGATTCTAGATTAGGTTTGTTTTACAATTATAATTGATATTCGAGAGACGTGAGATATCCCAAAGGGATATCCACTCCGAGTGCAAGCGGGAAAGTCCTCGCAATCCTGGAGCGGATTAAACTTCAAAGAAACGCTTGTGAAAGGATCGCTGGATGCCAGGGAAGAAGAGAAACGCAAATTGCCAATTTTCGGCGCGTCAACGTGCGAACTTTTCGAGAGGACTTTATTCTATAAACTTGTCATCCTCTGCGCTTGCTCGTTTTCCGCAAATTTTCTATATTTTTTCAGAATTGCTGAAAATTCCTTAAGTTTACTTTTAGCCTAATTTCACTTTTATTTCTGACCAATTCCTGTGCTTATCCTAAACTGTATAGGATAATTAAGGGGCTGGATTCTGTAAACGCCTATATACATTTTTTTCATCAAACGGCGGAGACTTTTCAAACCAATCTGAATTACAATTTTTAATTTTCAAAGTACATATTCTTATAGGAAATTCAATTGCGGACTATTTTTCCCTCAATAAAAAAGTTTTAGACTTTGCCGTTTTCAAAGCAAGCCCGAAAACCCCGTTTTTTAGAAAACAATTTTTTCAGTCTTTTTCTACTTCAACTCGCCATAATTCAGCTAATTTGTAAATTTCTCGATGACTTTTACAAGGAACCCTCTTTATGACCTTACACGCCTGTTTGAGTAAATAACATATGAACATTTTCGTTGGAACAAAAGTTATGAATTTTTAACAGATACATTGCATAAATCATGAATTTATATATTCAAGCTCAGGGAGGAGTCGAGCGAATTTTTGACATCAAAAAACTTCCCACGGGAAAGTTGTTCGGAAAGATATAAATAGGCTTTCGACTTGAAAAATAATTCGAAGTAAATCATTATTAAGAAATTATGAAGACTTTTGAACATTGGAAATTCCTTGAAATTTTTTTAATCTGTTAAATATTTCTTGGAATCCTTTAAACTAACTGAAATTCTTTTACATCTTTTGAAATACCTTGAAATATTTAGAATTCTTTAAAATCCCTCAATTCTAGTCAATATATTCTTTGAAATATCATTGAAATATTACAAAGCCCCTTCAAATCCCTTCAAATATTTGAAGTCCTAAGAAATTAAATTACCGTTTCCAAAGTTTTCAAAATCCCTAAAAACTACTGAAATGCTCGGAAATCTTACAAAATTGGTGAAAATCTCTCCCTCGCAGTCTTCTGTAATTTGTTAAAGCAATAGAAAATTTCGTTAAATCTCTGTAAATCATTCAAATTTTCCGAAATTCCATGATTTGTTGCTTAAGAATCGCTCAACTTTCCAAGAGCTACAACTTTTTTCCAGAGAAAAAATGCGCATTTAAATTCCTATAAGTGTATGTACTCTTTAAATTAAAATTTAAAACTTGCTTGAGAAGTGTCTAGAGGCCTACTCCGTTTGGTGAGAAAATTAGAAAGGTGGCTATACAGATGTACATCTAGAGATACAGATGTAGATCTAAGGGTTTTGAAAAATGTACATAAAAACATAGATTATTGCAGTCTCTTTACCATTGGATATGTTTACATGATAATTTAAAAAATATCAAATTGTTACGTTTACATCTTTAAATTCATTTCTGAATATCAACAAGCGAATTTGAAACTTGGGACTATGCATTAATATGACAAATCTGAAATCTGAATGTTTGATCAATTACAATGTTTCTTCTTTGTAAGGAATCACTATTCCAGAATACATCATTTATTTCCCAGAACGTTTTCTCTCTTTCTAAATTCGACCCTTGATTTCAAGTCCCTGTGATTAATCTTCATGCACCCCAGAAAATGAAGAAGGCTTCTTCATTCATGGTACTGGCAAACAATGTACATGATGAAAGTGGCTCTTTCTTATACATACGACAGGGTGAAGACTTTAGTGAAGAGTAACTTTGAAAGGCACAAGCGGTTAGGTATTGTCGATAGTTATTGGTCCAGCACCGGATGCTGGAACAAGATTTGGTATGAGTTGATAGAACGTTGACGCCACCATCCATCTAGTGCATCGAGTAACGATTTGATAGCCATCGTATAAAGGGGCTAATGGCATTAAAGCTAGCACCTTGCTCCGACGTTTCCGGGTGTATATGTCGCGCCAGGACAACATAGGGTAACTTATTGCCTTCCGATAGATGGATATTACTCATCGATACGCACTTGATCGAAGCTCTCTAATAGCACTTACTATGTGCCGTTATTCCCAGGGATCGCCAAGCGTATTATGAAACTATGGGTTTCGGTATCGCAATCGTCTGATGCATTCTGTATCCAATTCCAGTTAGGTGATTTGAGACTCGCTGTTCCTTGCTCGCACTTCATACGTCAAAACTTCATGATCCATGTGGGGTTTCATAGGTTTTCCTCTAAATCAGATTTGTACCTTTTGTGTTTTCCTTTCAGTATTATAGTTCCTACATATATGCAAAGTTTTGTACAAATACCGAGATTATTTCTTCGATTGTATGTACTTACATTAGGGTGGTTTAAAAAAGGCCGACAGATACACTTCTGTATGCACTGAGAGGTCTAAAGGGGAGTAACTTTGGCTTAAAATGTCAAGAAAGGCCCCCTGATTCATTGGTTGCATGAAGATGTGTTTCACATAAAGAAAAATACTGATCGCGCTGAGGTAAATACCCATGAGGACGGTTGCTATCCAAAAACATGAAAATTGTGAATGTAGGCCTTTTGACCTGAAATGCTTAAAAATTGACTCAAGTTTGGCTCAAAATCGGCATACGGCATCTGAAATTTTCCAAAAAAGCAAAAAAATTTGACTGAATTCCAGTGTTGAGTAGCAACTTGTTGCCGTTTTCAAAACGGCCTTTTTTGACAACAATGTATGGAATATTGCAAACTTCCTTGTTCGAGAAGGCCGTTTTTCAAATTCGTTCATAAACAAAAGTTTTATTTTGATCGGAAAATTCCTTTTTCTTGTTTAGAGTACGTGGCTTGAAAAGAAATTGGTATTTTTTCGAGATTTTTCGGTCCAATAGATGCTGATATATCTAACTGCAAAAATGTCAATTTCAGTAAAAATGTAATTGACTATAACGCTATAACTTTAAAACGATTAATTGGACTGGTTTAAATAATTATCGAATAACTTTTCGAAAAAGTACCCTGGATATTCATAATAGACAGGGAGACATTCCCGCCATTTTGAGTCAAGTTTACCCTTTAAATCTCAATCTGTATATCGAAATGTTAGTGTTGGCTAGATTATTGGGAGAATATCTCATTTTTGAAGGTTCCAAAAGAAAGTTAATACGTATTTTTTTTCGTTTGGACAATATTAAATGATGCCGCCCGTCCGCTCTATTTCCGCATAAGAACAACATATGGGAAAACCCCCAAATTTGTGAAAATTTTGTTTTTCTTGTCAAAAAGACTGTTCACACAAATGAAAATCGTTAATATCATATTCGTGGAAGTGATTTTAAGATGTCTTTGTAATTTGCTCTCGTCTTATTGAAAATTACGCCTTCCAGTATCATATTTATAGATATAGGGTTTTCCCCCATGTTATTGTTACGGGGAAATGAAGGGGCCGGACCGCACCATTTAATTTTTCCTAATCGAAAAAAAATACATGTGAAATTTTTTTGGGAACCTCATAAAATGAGATATTCTCCTGAACGAAATTCAAAGATTGCCTTTTTTTAACCACCCTAATGTAAATACTTTTATTTCATTTGTATCCTTATTGTAGAAAAAGGAATGCAGGTGTTGGAACAAGCATGAAGAAAAAGTAAGGGAAAGATAGCACTTGATACAAAATTATATTTTACTCTTCTGTTAGAACATCTGCGTTATAAAACTGGTTCGAAGGAAAATGTTTATCGCCTTTTGCCTAATTTTATTCTAAAAGGATTTTATTGAAAGAATCATCAATACGTATCATCATCATTGTGAAGGCAATGAAATGAAGTCGAAGAAAACAAGCTTGACTAATAATGTACTACTTTGTACCTATTATAGAAGTATTACGAAAGGGGAAAACCTCTAATAAATTCGATTTGACTAATTGCTTGAAAATAAAAAGCGTCGTACTATACGTCAATACTTCCCTTACAATTTCCATACCTGTATTAAAAGTACTTATCAAAATTAATTATCACTTTGATTCTATTACCTCAATGAATTCAGAGCGCTAGAGTCACAAATGAATTGCTACTTGTATTTTTCAAAAATTATCACAGATTTCACAGTTAAGTAATTTAATCCAGCGACTAACCATTTTCGAAAAACTCTGTATGTTTAAATTTCTAATAATCCATTTTCTGTCTAGCTTGACTTTGTTGCTGGGATCAAAGAAGGGCTTCAACAATCAGCTGAGTGACACAAAAAAACGCTTCACATTTTTCGTGCCTACGGATGGAGCATGGAAGGGCACACAGATCAACTACCCTTCTACTTACAAAAAGATCTTTATGGATGACTTCAGCTATCATGTAAGTTTAAAAAATGTAATTCATTCTAATTTATTTCTACTGAAACTATGGAAAACTCGGTTACACTTTGGATACATTAAGAATTTTGTTTTTTATGTTTTATCTACAAGTGGAGAGTTTACTCTAATTAATTCATAAAATATCATTCTTTATTTATGAAAATTAATGGCGACATTTTTACTAGGTGAATCAAATTTTGGAAAGACATTTGGTAATATCTGACAGCGCCTATACAATGAGCGCACTGGTTCAAATGACCCGCAATGGCTCAGTGCACCTTCCAACTCAAAGAGACGTTCTGCGCATTCGTGTTAAAGAAACATCAAAAGGTGAGACTTGAAACTTTATTTTTTAATCTTTTTTGTGTCTAAAATGCGTTTGTGCTCAATCGATGAATCTCCAAAACTGTCTAATTTCTAATTCTGCATTCCACAAACTTTCATATCACTTATTTTTTAAAAATTGACGACATTTTGTAAAAAAAAATAGCTTAGGAATGATAATCGAATAAAGGTCTTTACTAGACTCACGAAAGGCTCCTTAAAATACATGCTAAAATTCACCTTCAAAAATCAATTACATTCTTATATCTAAGAGTTTCATTCACTATCTATAAATGAAAATAGTTATAAAACTGTGTTAATTTGTTAACGATTTTGTACTATTACCTCGAGAAATAAAATTATCAGTTGAAAAATTTGCTGTATATGTTGAATCGGACTTTGTGAAACAAAATGTATATCGCGTAGCTTTCAACATTGTGATTTTGTATTACATTCAGGCGGGAAGAGGGATGAAAACGCAATTGTTCCAATCTTTCTGAGCGGTGAGTTACTCAATGTGTTGAAGGCGCTAATTGCGATTCGTGCTTCTACGTATATCTATTATCTATAAAGAGCGACACTACAATATTCCTGTATTATTTTGAATCTGAATTGTGATTAATATTTTCAAAAATGCAAATGGGACATGATTCTACTTCAGTAAATACCTGCAAAGGAATATAGTCTCAATTCTTTCGAAACAAGGAACTGGATTCAAAATAATACAATTGTAGTTTTTACTTTCGACGAAAGGTACAAACGCACTTCGATGTATTGTAAGCACGATCAATCTATTATAATCATTTATTCCTCTTTATTTGAATTTTAAATTATAAGCATTATTTGAATTATAACACGTAGTTAATAATTATGTAGAGTAGCAAATAATTTTAATATTTGGTATTCAATCATTAACATATCTAAATAGCACAAATTGTTCAAATCAATTCAAATTTTATTGAACTATATAACCAAATGTTTTTGAAGAACCCCCTACCAAACGTACAGAAAATTACTTTTTGTCAAAATGTCTAATTATTATAAATTGTTTAAATTCCGAACCTCCAGGTCGATAATTTGAAAGAAATTATGAGAAAAATGGACAGTTTGTATTGAAACAATTGCCAAACTTCCATTTTTTATACCCATTTTAATGGAAAAATTCGTCAATTATTGAAATGCTATCCTTCTCCAAAAATTTTGTTAGATTTGGCTAGATGCTCCATATTTTGTAGAGCAGACCAACTGAAAGCACAGTTTTGTACCCATGAACTAGACAAATTCACCATTTTATGTAAACAGACTTTTTAGTGGTTCTTTCAACATCCCTTCATGATTCAAGCAAGGAAACCGACATTTAAAAAAAAATACGGAAGAATTTTTGATTAAATTATTGAAATGAAAATTCATTTTGAACAAGTACGTGAATCTTTATCTACCAAGAAATGTGTGAACGGTGGTCAAACGAGCGTTTTGCATGTATGTATAAACAAAAATTCATTTCTTTGCTTGAATCTTTAAGGGATGATAAAGCAAACTTTAAAATAAATTCAACGACTTTACCTGCTAGGATATGTTTTTCACATTATGGTTAAATGATGTTCGACCACAATTAGTCTAATCAAAAAATCTCCCGTGATTTTGCTTTTTAGGAAATGTTGATTTTCTTGCTTAAATCATTAAAGGATGTGAAAACAATCCTTAAAGTAAGTTTAACAACTTTCCATGCTAGTGTATGTTTTTCAAGTCTATTTTGAATTAATTTCCCAGAAAAATAGTTATCAAGAAATCTCCCGCGATTTTGGTAAATATCGATTCCTCCGGTTGAATCTTCAATAGATGCTTCAAAAGTCCTCAAAATAAATTCAAGCACTTTTCCTAGCAGGGGACGCTACCTGCACTTATTTCAAGTGATTTTTTACACCAATAGTGTAATAAAAAATCTCCCGTGGTTTGGTTTTTTCGGAATAGTCTTTTTTCTTCTTTGAAAGTTTAGACAAGCAACGTTCAAAATAATTCGAACAGCTTTTCCTGATAGAAAATGTTCCCTTTATTGTGAAATGATTTCTGACACCAGCAGTATAGTAAAAAAAATCTCCCGTGCTTTTGTTTGCAAGAAAATGTCGATTTCCTTGCTAGAGTCTTTGAGATATTCTAAAAAAAACCAATTGCAGTAGGTCGAATCTATAGAATATGATGCATCTAACCAAACCTAACCAAAAGTTCTTGAGAAGGATAAAATTTCAATAATAAACGATTTTTTCATTTAAAATACATATGAAATTTGAAGATTAGCAATTGATTCAGTAAAAAAATGTCAATTTTTCTTATAATTCTCTTGCGAATTATTGATCTGCAGGTTTGAAATTAAAACAAGAAAATTTATAGATAGACATTTTGACAAAATTCCACTTTCTGTCCATTTGGCGAAGGATCCTTTCTAAGAAACCCATTTGATTCCATTTTTCTGGTTGTATGATCAATATGAAAGTGTTAACTGTTTAGGCAAAGCGGTTTTCTTACTAAATATTATTTTGTAATATGTTATAAATTCGTATAAATTCATCAGGTTTTAAAATTGTTAAACGTAATTTTCAAGTTACTAGGTTGAATATCTTTGACGCGTCAAACGGTCATATTGGTTTCTGTTTTTTTTTAAACATTTCCCAACGATTAGAACAATGCTCGCCATTATGCTGGGCAACCACAGGACGATTTATGATTCGCCTTTCGACCGCCATTTAAATGCAAATTTCTTGATTACCCCTTGCGCTAATTGCTACGTGCTTTATTCCGCGAGGGTGAAAGAGCGCTGAACGCAATTCCAAAGCGTTTCATTTGTCGGCTGCTTTATGTTCTGCTGGTAATTATATTGTGAAATAGCTTTCACTCAGAAACTGCGTTCCTCCTTTTTTGTTTACTTATTAATTCAAAATATTATATTTTCTATTCACGCACGTATAAAAAATGCAGACGAAAGTTTGGGGAAAACTAATGAGAATTCTGTATTCCTGGGATTTACCGAGCATTATTTGACATGCAAAAATAAATAAAAGTCTTTTTTGTACGTCCTCAGTCCACGTGAAAGTATTTTAAATTAAATTCATCTGAAAATATGTATACAATAATATGAGTAACGAACAAGTATTACTTAACGAAGCGTGATTTCATTTGCAGGTGGACTTTCTAGAATTTGTTTGAGATAAAAATAATAAAATAAAGACTTTTATTTGCTAGAATGTTGCAGTTATAATTTTTTATTGAGAGTATAAAATTGTCAAAAGTTGAATACAATAATTGACAACACGTAATAACAGTGTGGTAAACTATGTAAGAATGGCTTATCACTTTATAGTGTAGGTCATTTTTTTATTAGAAATGGCAACAGCAAACAATTCTTAAAGCTTTTGATCCTAGAATTGTCACAAAGCTGTTACAGAATTGCTCCAGTCTTCTGTGGTGAGATTTTGAGTAACTTTTTAGTAATCTGTTACTACACCGTTGTAAAGATTTCATATTAAAAAGCACCTTTTCAATAAATGAGTAACTTTTAATTTAGGTCTCCAAATTAAAGAAGCTCGAAAGTAGAATTAATGAATTGAATAAACTACGAAAGTTCGTATAATTATTGAAGTTTGATATTTCTCTCTATATATCTATACAATTTATTTGAAAATAACACATTTTTTTATTTTAAATTAAAAAATGTCAAAATGTTAGGCATTCCGTTGAAATGATAATTTTTACAAAATTTTGATTAAAAATATAATAAAACTGAAAACAAATAGTATATTTCGAGAATAGTCTACACGAAAAATTAAAAATTATATTATTAAAATTCACTGTCACTTTCAGCTGGAGTCAACAAATCACAAGTACACTTTTAGAACCTTTTTAAAATTTTAGCAAATCCGGAATATGAAAAATAAAAATTAAGAAACGTCCATTAATTACGCAAGGGCGATTTAAAAAATGTTCAACCCCCTCCCCCAGTGTAAGAATTCTTGGGATTTTTGTCCCTCCCCCCCCCCCCCTTCTTACGTAAGATATAATTTTTTTACTCATTATATCAACAACATGTCAATTATTTGTTCTGTAAACTGAATGTAAATCTGAATGGATTTCAAGGGATTTCAAGAGACTTCAGGGAACTACAAAAGTTTCAGGGTATTTTAAACGATTCCAACTGATTACGAGAGGTTTCAAACATTTTAATCAATTTCAATAGAGTATTTCAAGAGATTTCCAGGGAGCTTAACCCTTTTAAATGAATTTGACGAGATTATTTACCCATGAAATTCAAAGGATTTCAAGGAATCTTCAAATAATTTGAAAAATTGTAAGGGATGTACAAAGTTGTCCAAAGAATTCATGGGATTTCGAGGGATTGCAAAGGTTTCCAGGGATTCCATGAGAATTCATGAAAAATTCATGAAAAAAAAGAAAGGAAATACCTAATTAATGGAGTTCTCTTAATGATAAAATCTAACTGTGTTAAGCAGATATTACCATACCAATTATTGTACATAAGTATGTAGAAAACTGGACGCTTTTTAATAATGTTGCGAAAGCACGGCTTGCGACATTTAAAGGTACATTGACGCAAAATCGACAATAGCAGCAGCTGCAATGCATGATTTTTTAAATCTTTTTTTAAATTTTGATTCAGCTACGAGTTCCTGGGACTCTTCTCAGTAAAGCTTTATTTAAACATGAATGATCGCTTAAGACTCAGCCATAAATCAGCAAAGAATAATTTATTTTTCAATCTTCCATTTGAAGTTCTAGTAGCATCAAGCCAAAGCTTTAAGCAAACTTCTGCAAAGAATAAACTTTTTTAAAATCATTTTTTTATCTTTCAGGTTACCACATTGAATGGCAGGGACTTATCATCAAAGTTGAACGTCCGGATGTCTCCTGCACCAACGGAATCATTCACGTCATCGACAAAGTCTTCCTCAAGGACAGCGACATCAGAGTAACCGGTGGATCTGCTTCCTTCGTCGCAACGTGTTTGCCTCATATTCTGGTTCTTTTGATAGTCAAATGGATCTTGTAAACACAACTCGAAAATTCTAGGAGCATCTAGATTCTTCTGGAGACAAGATTAATAGATCCGCGAAAAAAGTTCGTTTTAAATACTACCCTTTAGAGGCAGGAACTCTACTAAGATACCTCATCCTCTGTCTTGGAGTATAAGAAAGTTAAGAGATTATTTAAAAAAGGAATTACTTTCAGTTCAGGCTCAATAACTCACTATTTCCATCAATTTACTGATATGGTTAATCCAATATTTTGATCAATCTACTGAGGTCAAAGGGAGAGAGATCAAATTGGGTAAATTGTCACTTTTATAAAAGAAAGCAAAAACTTTGTGATGATTTGTATGACTCTCCCTGTTTCCAGACCTCTTTGCATCTAATATAAAATGTATTTAAATCGGTAACAATAGTTCTTGTGGTCTCCAGAGGGGATAGCCTATTATTTATTGACTAATCATCTCGAAGAAGCGTGACAATTTACGGGTTAGAGACGTTATTCGTACCAAATAACTGATAATTAGTTGTAAAATAATTTAAATAATTATACGGGGGAATAATTGTACTGGAGTACATGACCTAAGAGAAAGAAAGTTCTAAGAACGTCCTTTTTTTAGTCAGAATCCAAAGTCAAGGACAAACATAAGTCTGTAAAACTGTTACATATACTTAAGTTCCAAATCTTGGTTCAACTGAAGATAGTCCAATATGTGACTACAAAAAGTGTAAGATTTGATATTCAATTGATAAAAAGTAAGAACCATCTTCAATATGATTATTTCCTATTGCGTGCAGAAACTTCTTTATTTTTTAATATAGACACTAAAACTGATAGTGAAAATTCTTTATTTCACAACAGTTAAAACTCTTATTGTACAATAATAATTGTTTCTGCATATTTAATTAAATGATCGTAAAATCTCATTCACTCTGTACTATACATATTACTGTATACTTATCGCTATTACTGCCACGTTAAGTCTTACAGTGAGAGCTACTCGTTTTTGTACAATGATGTAAACGATCAAAAAGAAAGGTAAAGTTTTTTTTTTAATTAGAAACCAGTAGGGGAGAACACCCTGCAGCAAATAATGAACCTACAGTAGATATTCGTTAATTAAAAGCGCAGATATACCGAAAATGATTATTTCAGATTTCAATTTGTTAACAAATATGGAGTCCTAACTACCAATTGAATTAAAATAGTTACTTTACATATATTAGTATTTTAAATTCATGAGTATCTACTGTAGGATCATTGTCTATTGTAGGGTTAACAATTTTAAGACAGCTCTTTATTAATTAAAAGTGTGTGAACGTACTTGGAGGATTTGAACGTAGAAAGCAATAAGAAATTTGACATGAATTCCCAAATTTCAAACCTTCAGTATTAACAAAAGAGGAACATAATGTTGGGAGAAGAACATTTCATTCCAGAATAAGTTCGACGAACAAATTAGTTGAAATGCATTGAAATCTAAAATAAAAGCCTACAATATAAATTTTTCTACTTTGAATAAATTTCTTTCTTATTATCAAAAAAAGTAAACACGACTTCCGAGAATTTGATTCAAAAATCTCGGCACAATTCCCTGAAAGAATTGCACTAAGAGTCGATGTTACGTGTTGATATCAGTCTATACATATAATATATATAAAATATAAAGAGATATATTGAAAATTGAGAGGAACACAAAAGTAAAGACATCAAATCCTGAAAATTAATACGGTAATCAGAATATTAGAATGCAAGAATACTATCAGATGATACTCGTTGTTGGAATAAATATGATATTATATTAATATTAATTATTGCATATATACATAAACTCTAATTACCACTGTTTGCTCGTTAGACGAAGAAAAAAAATGGAAATAGTAGAACTCTATCTCTCTGTATAGATGTTTTAATGTTCAAGCTTATCTATGAAAACGGTTTCACGTTCAACGTGGCAGGAACGATTTTAGCTCTGCTCGCTACTCGTTCATCTCTCATCAACGTATTACTCATTATCATTGTTATTATATAGCTGATATGTAGCATCGGTTGGCAAAGCATGTCCGGTAGAGAAAGGGACGAAATTTTTCAATTAAGGAGCATAATCAAGTCAATCACATACTCTGCTTTAGTCAATTTTGTAAACTTAATTAAAATTTTAAGTTGAGTATTTAAAAGAAAATATTCGAAATTGAAATTCATTAAAAATGGTGTACTCATTAAAAGAAAGTTATTTAACAACCGATGAGCAGTTAAACTATTTGTCTATTTTGCTTTATTTCCTTTTCTAATCGTCCTTTCACCCCTTCATGCCATTGCCATTGTATGTACATTTTGTAGATATAAAAGACACTTAAGCGTGTACGAATAAGATAAAACCCGATTAACGAATATAATGAAAAGTTAGCGGTCGTCGAGTTCAGTTACCGGGTGTCGATTAGGTCGAGTCCATCTAGTTTTTTCCAGAGTTTGTTTTATCAGTTCTTGTATGAGTTTCACCCCTTAAGAAATGGCAAAACGACTTTCGAAAAATTTTAGACTAGATGGCTCGTATAATATTAAAATACCAAAAATGAAATATAAGTCAAATGAAGCGTCTTTATGGAAGGAAGGGTGAAACATGCAGAGCACGCTTTCCATTGATTAATAAAATATTGGCACTAATTTTTAAATCACATGATTTTCACCTTCCAATTGGTATTTTATACTCATCATGCGATTTAAAAAGTATAGCCTCTGAGTGTCTGAGATTTGATCAATATTCGTGATAGTATTCTTCAACACTATTGAGAACTAATTTTTACAATTTCGTGAAGTAACTTTTCTCTCCAGCGTAAAAAAATATTGTACATTTTTGCGTGAGTCATTTTGAAATCCGAATCAATTGTCAATTTCAATATACATATTGAGTTTTGTGGTACATTTAAATTTTACACTGGTATTAAAAAAACATTTATCTTAAATTACAACTTTAATAACGAAAATAGAATCAAGTGTCCTCTCTTTGCAAAGCAATTGAAAACACAAAAATATAGTCGTTAAATGATGTCCGTTGAACACTGAGTGCGAGTGGAATGATATTACTATATAATTACATAAAGTTGTAAGTTCACTGTAGTTGCTACCCAATGAAATTAGTGATAAGTAGTCACATGTTAAAAATTTAATTTTTCTAGTATCAAACATCCTGCCGCATTCACGACTTTGTGAGAGCCAGAAAATACCTGTAGATTCAAAACGCCCGCTTTTATATACACCTTTCCACGAAATTTTTAGGGATATGAGTAAAAACCCATGTGTAAATACATAAGGCAGTTTTTAAAAAAAGCGTTTCATTTAAGGGTAGACAGATGTGTTTTTCAAGTGTAACTTATACAGAGCATAGGAATGTGCCATTCCACTCCTGGAAATGTCTTAGAAACGTCCTGCGAAAAAAGTTTAGGCGAAAACCTTCAGGCGTTTCGTGGATGTAGCAGCGACCTACTCATCACAATCATTGAATCATCGTAATACTAACGAATACGCGACAGTCACTATGGGTTAAGTGTATAAGTAATTAAAAATATATTAAGGGACGTGAAATTCGATTTTGGTATTCGAAAAGAACGTTACGTCTAAGCGATTTGACAAACTTTAATGAGCTGACGAATTTATGGAAATTACTAAAGTATAAATGATCATGAATTATTGTAGACCAAAGGAGAATAAGAGTGTGAGGTATAACATTGTTCATTTTTCATTTTCTGGACTTCATGGAAGTCTAAATAGATTGAAAGTTTTCCATTTATCACCTTGCGTTCTTATTCTGTTTCAGCCTTAAGAATTATTTATTAGCTATATTATATATATATGAAAAAATTCTATATATATATATATATATATAAACCTAATTACTATGGTAGGTGACAAAATCAAATTTACGTACCATATAGAGCTATTTGTATAAAAGTATTGATTTTGAATGCGCCATTACTGACATTGTCTTTAAACTATTGTACCGTGACTTTATGAATATTTAATATATATTTTTTAGATAATCGCAACGCATTAATTACTATTAGATTTTTGTCGGGTATGAGTCCTCTTGTATTTCTTAAAAATTTAAGTTTAGATTATTATGAGTATTATTACTATTATGATGCGTATGATCGTGTACGGATGGTCTTGTGAACAAAACTTGTTTGTAAGTTTTTGTGCACTATACTTGCATGACACACGTACGAAAAATCATTGTACACTGTAAAAGAACATTTAACGACTCTACGAAGCAAGCGACTGATAAATCAGACTGTAATAAAGTAAAATTTCTTGTCGAATGAGACATGTTTGCTTCGAGTGTACTTTTACGCGTTTCTCGTGCTTGTTCATCTTCTGTAAACACTGATGCTTTTGCTGTATGATTTTATGAAGAATAAAAAGAAAATAACGCCTATAATTGGAACAACATTTATTTGAAGGCCCGAATTTTTCTCAAGAAGGAGATAGATGGTATGATAGATAGTATGGTAGGGCGCACTGAAAATGATGAAATCGAAAGAATTATTTGAGCCTTGCGAAAGAAATTGTGGTTTGTCAACCGTAATAAGTAAATAATAATAATTTTTGCAGGTTACAATTGTTTGGAAATTCACTTAAAAAACGTGTTTTTTTAATTTAGTTATGGAAAACGCCGTGATAATAGCCCGTGTGCCTAATTATATTAGTACATAATTAAATTATATAATTAGATTTTCTGTTATACAGAAGTCATAATAAAATATAGACAATTACTGTCGTCCGGAATAAAAAGATATATAAGTGACATTTCTATGAAAAAATAGTTTTTGGTATCGTTGACTTCGTGAGAGAAAGCTGCTTCTCACTATAATAATAACAATTATTGATTAATAATATTTATTGCAAAAAATTATTGTTTAAAAATGAGGAAAGTCGAAAAATACAACAGAAAAAGATACGCAATGCACTTTGCGGGTCCTAAAATTTGCTCACGGCATACATCAGCATACAAATCAAGAAGAACCATAAGGGGCAGCCCATAAATCTCGTGACACCTTTTTCTGTTGTTTATATTGTTGTATCCTTTTTCACTTCAGGAAAATGTTATTCTCTTCTTTATTCAAACAAAGGAAAAACGCGTCACGAGGTTTATATACGGCCCGTAAAGTAATTTCTGTCTTTTTTGCCTGGTAAAAGTGACCTAGTGCGGAGCGAATTGACGAACGAAAAGAATCCCCAGTAAGGAGTGCTTTAAAATAGATTGAAATGATTTCAAATATGGTCAAATTCACAACGTTTTGAATCCAAATGTATATGTGTATGTATACCATTAAGCCATTTCCCTTTATTCGGGGTAGGCGTGACACTACCCGATTCGGGTAGTGTTTCTAGATGGATAGTTTCTTGTAGTAAATAACTACAAGTGTGGGCTCACCACACCCACGACACGCCAACAGCACGTAGTTAGTAGTATTCCCGGACGGTCACCCATCCAAGTACTAACCGCGCCCAACACTGCTTAACTTCAGTGATCTAACGAGAACTGGTTTTTTCAGCGTGGTATGGCCGTTGACCATTGGTTGGCCGTTGAATTTCGTGTATTGCCGTTAGCGTTTCAATTCATATGAACCTCAACTATTTTCGTCTCACTTCAATTCTGTTCAATCCCTTAATGATTTCTGTCAATAAATGAATAAATTTTAATTCTCTTGAAGTGCGTAGGAACTGAAAACAAGTTAATCCTATTCAATACCTAGGAATACCGTTTCTGTCCTTCGTTTTTGAATCCCCGATCAGGTAGCGAAAATATTCAGATTCCAATGCCTTTCAAAGCCGATAGAAGCTGTCAAACGTAAGCACATTTGGCATCAGTCTCTGTGAAATTAAGCTACCTACTTCTCGAAAACTGCATATGTACGCAGAGTTCTTCCCCAACCGCTATATGAACAAGCTGCAGACGATGAGAAGGAAGCAACGTTAAGGCAAACCTTTGAAAGCAGGCACTTCCTGAGAAATGATCGCGGTTTCAGGACGAGAAGAAACATTAATATCCAGTTTTCTCGCAAGCCACAAGATTTGGCTGAAATGGATGCTTCCCTTCGTGAGGTTATCTCGGAGGGATCCCACCTCTAGACCAGACCTGCCCAAGTAGGGGAAAACTGCTCATTCACCACATGTTCGAGTTCCACCACCACTTCCCCCTTCACAGGTTCAGAGGCTTGGGGGGGGGGGGTTGCTCTCGTGAAGTTGAATGAGTAGAGGTCGGTGCTGGTGTAAAATTCCCATCTAGCAAATGAGCAGTTTTCCCCTACTCGGACAGGCCTACTCTAGACCATCACCTATTCTGTTCATGGTGCTGCGCGAGCTTTGGCTGAATCAAATCAAAGGCGAAAAGCGACGATGGATCAAAAGACCAAAAGACACTTGCATCAACTGAACGAGAAGATTGGACGGGCAAGACAGAAAGCGTCCCGTGTTCAGTGTATGATTGACTACATAAGATCTGGTGAACCGTTCACGGAAAGGGTCCGAAAGTTCGCCCGAAGACTGAGGATCTACCATCACATACGGAACAAGTCTGACGCAGCTGAAAATTCCTGTACAGGAACCTCGGAGGATCTTGCACGTGTTCCTGTACACGAAACTGCACACGAACCTGTACAGGTAATCTTGATGGTTCCTGTGCAGGAATTTGGCGAAGGAAACTGTACATGACCCTGCAAGGCAACCTGTATACAAGCTAGCCTTTGAATGGTCCTGCAGAGATTCCTTCGCAAAGTAATTTGAGGTGTGGGTTCATGTACAGGAACATGTTCAGGATCCTATACCTGAACCTGCATAGGAACTAATCCGCGAGGGTTTCGCTGGTGGCTAGGCTCTCTCGATAGTTAGTTGGTTTTTCAAGGGAATAAAAGGAAGGCAAGTTTATAGCTGTAAGCGCCATCAGTTTTCGCAATGGCTTTCTGTACAGGACCCTATACGTGTTTCTGTACAGGATACTTTCAAAGGTTCCTTTGACGGCTTTCTGTAAAGGAACGTATACACGTTTCTGTACAGGATCATTCAAAGGTTCCTTTGTCGGTGCAGGTTCTTTTTCAGGATCATGTACAGTTTCCTTTGCCAAATGCCTCTACAGGAACCGTCAAGATTACGTGTTCAGGTTCGTGTACAGGAACATGTACAGGATCTTTCGAGGTTCCTGTACAGGAATTTTCCGCTAGGGAACAAGCTGTTGACAATCAAGCAGCACATCGTTGATAAAATCCGGTTGTTATCTGATGCAAGGAGGAGAATACAGAAAAGGCAGGGATAGTTCAGGAAGAGTCAACAGTTTCTCGCTGACCCATCGCGCCTCATCAACGATCTCCCTATTTTCTCAAAAAATCCACAATTGCCGGACAAGATGGAGACTTTTTAGAGAGAGGTATGCAAGATAACGCTAACACTGTGAATGAAAAGAAACACTCAAATTTCATCCACTGAAAAGAGCTTCGCGACCATCGCGAATTTCCATCAATCACTGCCGAAGAGGTGAAAAAAGGATCTAGGTGTATGAAGAACTTTTCCGCTGAAGGACTATATGGTATCGAAAACTTCGGGTGGAAGTAGTTTATTTCTACGTACCAACATCTGGCCTACATCTTCTTCTCATATTCAAAGACAGAAAAGCCTGTTTCGTAGTGGCTGGTATTAGGATGCTCCTAACAAAGAAAGACGACTTATCAAACGCGGAAATTTACAGACAAATAACTTGTTCGAACACGCTGTACAAGATCTTAACAGCTATCCTAACGATGGAATTGTTCAAAGAAGAGCCCGTATACAGAGACATGTACGAACAACGTGGCTTAAAAAAAATGTAGCAGGCTACCGAGAGAACCTGCTAATTGACCGGCGCGTCTGCTAAGACGCAGCAGCCCACCAGTGCACCCTGCGAATGGCCTGATTGACCACAGGAAAGATTTCGACTCAACCTCTTATAGACTTATTGTCTGTTTGTTGGAAAGCTTGAAGGTTCGTCCGCACGTAGTGAAATGCATAGAGAGATTAATGCCCCTTTGGAAAAATAGATCTACTACCTCATCTGGAAATTACCATCTGACAACGAACAATATCACCTAGTAGAGGGGCGCCTTTCAGACCGAAATTATGAGCCATCTGCTCTTTTGCATCACACTTCTGACACTATCTCTCGCTCCACGCGTTTCACATGGGTACCTCTGTGGCGACACTGAGCATCTTGAACATAAGGTCCCTCATGTTTTTTATATGGATGACCTGAAGATATATGCTTCTAGTTCAATAAAGCAAGTTCAATTTGCTTTAAATATCGTCAAGATATACACAAGAGGAAAGATTGGTATGGACAAGTTTGGCAAGATTAATTCGAAGCGAGGACGAAATACTGGCGTTCCCGGGGACGCGGAGCTTGTGGGCATAAGTGTTATCATTTAGGATATAACACCAGTGGACGAAGAACAAGCTTACCGCCGTTATTATCGCCATGCGTTAGATCGCGTATATACGGAAGAGCTAGCATATGAACTTGTCCGTTCCGCGATTATATGTACATCCCTTGCCGTTAGGGCGGGCGCGGACTTCTGAATCTCCAACGTCTTTATATTCGAATTGTTCTGGGCACAGCTTACATCGTTGCAAATGGAAGAGATCCTCTCCTAAAAATGGTCGAGAAATACGAGAAGATTGGCAAATGAGCATTCCTTTACAAAGCCGAGAAGCAGGCGGTCGAGACTCTTGGCCTGAATTTTCACATCAGAAGTGAGGAAATTGCTTCACTCCATCTAGCTGCCTTACCACTACAAGTCCAAGTAAAGAAAGCAGAAGTTGAAAAGTTCCGCCAATAGTTACTTGACAAGAAACTTAATTCAGGGACAGAGGGTTTCATTTTGCATGCTAAGACGGTGTTATTTCCACCAAAGTATAACGTGACCGCATTCTACGTCAAGAATTTCCCAGCATTAGGTGCAGAGCGCGTCATTTACATGCTGAGTATCTAGAACACATACTATCCAGGTGTACCACTCATACGGGAACGGCGTATCTGTGCAGTCTCCATTGCACACTCTATGCCTGAGAATTTTCCCCAGGACATCGAGGAACGAACTATATTCGTGATCGAATTCCCGGCTCCGGCCGACAACAACATCACTGCCATGGAGAAGAAAAAGGAGAAGTATGAAGACCTTAAAAGGGAGCTGCAGCGACCGTACCCAAAATGTTTGGTTAAAGTACTTGCGTCTTTTTGATCATTGCTCTGGGAGGTGCGAAACTATCATTGGTTCGTCACTTCAAAGCCATACCCGCATGTCAAAAACATGCCAAAGCACTTTCGAAATGTATGCAGAAAACTGTCAACCTTGGATCGCTACGTGTCCTCAAGACACACGAGCGTGTTACCAGCCTATCGCTGTGATTTTGTCGTGCCCCGTGATCACCCATCTCACTGTCGTGAAACGTCGCCACTGGTATGATTTACCGCGGTTCTACTGGGTCCCGATGTCATTTTTATAGATGGCAGTTGCTCCAAGTGTAGTCCAGGCAATACGTCGGAATAATGAGTGAAATTCACGAAAAATGTCCACATAGACTGTTTTTAATGAGAAAGTTTCGTTAAGGGGTCCCTTTTAACATATCAAAAATGCTAGAACAGATCAATTGCCGAAGCGGTTTTTTTTCGAAAACAATTCTGAAGGCTACTTTTGCGTTGACGGATAACTCCCATTGAATTCTAGAGGAAAATGTCCAACAGAAAAAAGAAGAGGTCAAAATTATGAGAAAAATAATCCGCTATCTTCCATAGGTTTCGAGTTAGGATATATTGAAAAAACCTCACTTTTTTGGATATTCAGCGAAAAATTACTAAGTTTCAATAAGCCCTTTGTACCTTTGCACCTAATTACTACTCGAAAAAATATTCCACAGGTGAGTGAAAGTCAACTCAATTTGCTGTGATTTCAAAGAAAGAACAATGTCCTACCTATAATAGGTCATAAGTCATGATCCCTCGAAGTTGGCCATTTTTTCCTGTTTTACGGGCAAAAAAGTGGAGTTCAGTTTTTTCAAAATAAATCGAGTCAGGTTCAGTTTGCATTGATGATGCCAGAGGATGGAATAGAGTCTATAAAATTCTGCGTACATCTACAAAAAAAATCCTTCAGACCTATTATTTTGGGAATTTGCACGGTTTCAAAAATTTCAGTTTTTTGCATTTTTGACTGAAAACGGAAAAGTTGTGTTTTTTGAAATACCTCGTTTCCTGTGGATTCTATAATAAAATTTATACAAAAGAAATAAAAGTGGACTCTATTTAATGAAATTTCAAAAAAAAAAAAACTGTCCTAATCCTAATAGATCACGAGATATGAACTTGGAAAGTGCACTCTTCCTGCATAGAGGCACCTGAGCGTACCGTGAAGTAGAAATACGCTCATATTTCGAAGTTTTTGTCCCAATTAAGTGTACACATTTCATTTATCATGCATAAAATATTTTTTATTAATATTTGTTTTTATCAAAATCTTGCCATAGCCACTTTGGAGTACTTTTTGAGTACTTTTCTAACAAAAAAGCAATTGTATTTGATTGAGAGTTAATTAGAAGATATTGTTACAAAGAATGATTGAGAAACTATCTGTTTATTGTAAAAAAAAATATATATATCACATTTTTAATCCAATGTAATTACTTTTTTGTTAGAAAAGTACTGAAAAAGTAGTCAAAAGTGGCTTTAGCACGAAAGTACTAAAAAAGGGCCAAAAAGTAATCACAAGTGATAATAGCAAGCTTTTGTTATAAACAATTATTCATTTATCAATGACAAAATACATTATTTTCATTGATAAAAAAACATATCGCGCATTTTCAATCAATTAGAATCACTCTTTTGCTACGAAACTCAGCTGAAAATTCCTGCACACGAACCTATACAGGTAATCTTGACGGTTCCTGTGCAGGAATTTGGGAAGGTAGTAGAAGAAGTTTGTGATCCTGCAAAGGAACCTGTATACAGGCTAACCTTTGAAAGGTCATGTACAGGTTCCTTGCCAGAGTAAATTGAGGCGTGGGCTCATGTACAGGAACATATTCAGGGTTCAATACAATAAAAGGAAGGTAAGTTTATAGCTGTAAGCGGCATCAGTTTTCGCAATGGCTTTCTGTAAAGGACACTATACATGTTTCTGTACAGGATCCTTCCAAAGGTTCCTTTCACAGCTTTCTGTGGAGGATCCTTTACACGTTTCTGTACAGGATCATTTAAAGGTTCCTTTGTCGGTGCAGGTTCCTTTGCAGGATAGTGTACAGTTTCCTTCGCTAAATTCCTGCACAAGAACCGTCAAGATTACATGAACAGGTTCGTGTGCAGGTTAGTATACCGGAACATGTACGGGATCCTTCGAGGTTCCTGTAAAGCAATTTTCTGCTGGAAAGTACTGAAAAAGGGCCAAAAAGTAATCACAAGTGGTGGACGAAAACTTCGAAATATGAGCGTAGTTCTACTTTATGGTATACGCTCAGGTTCCTCTATGCAGGAAGAGTGCACTTTCCAAGGTCATATCTCGTGACCTATTAGGGCTAGGACAGTTTTTTTTTTAATTACGCTGAATTGACTCCACTTTCATTTCTTTTGTATAAACTTTGTCGTATAATCCACAGGAAACGAGGTATTTCAAAAAAACAGAACTTTTTCGTTTTTAGTCAAAAATGCAAAAAAAAATTAAATTTTTGAAACCTTGCAATTCCCCACACATGCTCAGAAAAATGTTTAAACGTAAAGTTATGAAGATAAGTTTACAAAATACCAAAATCAAAATTTTAAGAATTCGCTGTATTGTCAACTTCGATTCTTGGATCTTGTGGATTTTTTTCTAGTGTATTTCTATGTTTTAAAAACCCACACAAATGCTCACAAAAATGTTTAAACATATAGTTGAATAATAGTTCAGTAAATACCAAAATTTCAAAAATTCACTGTACTGCCAACTTTGACTCCTGGGTCTGGGAGATTTTTTTCTCATGCATTTTTATTACTAAAAAGTTTTCATGTACCTCAAATAATTTTCTTCCTATTTGCAAACGTGTTAAAAAAAATTTCAGAAAATAGTGGTAAATTAAAAAGGAACTATCTTCCTGAAAATGATAGATCAAAATTCGAAAAAAATTAAGAAGACTTTTTTCATCACCAGGTATGTAAAAAAAATTGAAAGTCAATAAAATTTAAAAACTGTGCAAACAAGAAATTTTTGAAACCTTTTTTGCGAGCGCGGATAACCAAGCTGCATGTCGATTGATTCCTAATTGATTATACTTTTTTAGGACCGCAATACGCTACTTTTCCGCGTTTTAGCAATTTCGAATTCCAAAAGGATTTATTTTCGACCCACCCTATTGTTCAGTTGATGCAAGCTTCTTTTGGTATTTTGATCCATCGTCGGTTTTAGCCTTCGATTTGAATCAGCCAATGCTCTCGCATGTTCCTGGCAATCAAATCCTCATATTCTTTCATCGTGATAATTTCTTTTCTTGTTCTTTCGTGAGCTCAGTCTCAATTTCTTCTCCATAAATTGGATCAGCATCGCCTGCTATCCTTTGCAATGTGACCAGGCTTGTCGCACAAAAAACAGTGATTATTTATAGGCTTTGCACATGCACTCGCATCATGTCCTTTTTCTTTACAGTCAGTTAGTTAGTTTTAATACGGCCGGGAAGCCCATGGAGAGCTCCCCTGGCGCTCAAGCTATAAAGCCTATTGTGCCACACCCTTACTTATTCACTCTCAGCAGTCGACCCCAGACCTGTGGACGAAGCCCAGTATGTCGACCACTTATCGCGTTGTAATTTCCTCTGTCTCCATAAAATGGGCCCCAAGCGTCTGTTGCCTAAACCTCGCTAATGCCGGGCACTGGCATAATACATGCAGGGATGTTTCGTTGTCCCTGCCGCATTTCCTTTACTCTGTCGTGGGGTTATACCACATTTCGTGCATATGGTAGTTCAAGTGGTTGTGCCCTGCTAGGGTCCGTACCACTGTCGTTATGTCTTTCTTGGGTGAACCTAGGATTTCCTAGCTCTGTCCATCCTATAGGTGTACCCCAGGATGGCTTTTGTCTGACGGCAATCCTGGGTTTGTCTCCAGCATTCCCGGTGTTTTGTTTGGATCCAGCTTCTAATGGCCATTCTGACACAGCAAGACGCTACTCCTAGTACCGGTCCGGTCCTATGTATTTACTCGCTGCACCGCGTTTTGCCAACTGGTCCGCCTTTTCGTTGCCCTTGATCCCTATGTGACCAGGGACCCATATGAGAGCCACTTTGTTCCTTTCCGCAAGTTGGTCTAATGGTTTAACCCATCAGTGTTTCCAGATGAACCCCCCTAACTAGGATTAGAAAGTCATCTGCATATCCCTGAGTATAGTACCCCTCTTTATTTAGCCCCCTTTGTGGGCAGCCCCGCGGAGCTATTACCGTTACTAGGCCCTCTCCCCATCTGGTTTTGAGTCTTCTTCGTCGTAGCATGCTTCCTATCCAGAATACTAGCTGGCCCTGCACAGCACTTCTCAAAGCCTCTCGACAGATGACTTCTGGAGGTGTATTGCTGAAAGCACCCTCCATGTCCAAGAAAGCGCCCACGGAATACCCGTTTTGTTCCAACTGCTGCTCGAATTTTGCCACAACAGCATGAAGCGCAGTTTCTACCGAGCAGCCTGCGTGGAAAGCATGCTGCCCTCTATGCCTACTATGCCATCCTTCCATGCCGATGGCACGTGTTTAAGGGCTATACTTGCTCTAAATAATTCCGTCAGAGGAGGGACGACTAATTCCATCCCTTTTTGTAAAAGCGCTGGATAGATGCCATCCGCCCCTGGTGATTTAAAAGGACAGAAGGACCCTACGGCCCATTCTACCTTTTTGTAATCAGCGACCTTAGTGGCAAAATTCAAGTCAGCCCTTTCCACCCCGCTAAAATTTCGGACACGATCAGATAGAATCCGGAGAACAAAAACCGGATCATGTATCGGACAATTTCGGACAAATTTCCAAATCCGGAATTTGTCCGAAATTTGTCCGGTCGAAGAAGCCCGGAAATTAATCCAAATATCATCCGGTAGAATCCGAAAGTTGTACGGTCTAATGGATTCCATCAGTGCGAGTTATATTCCGGTTGAGTCCGTATTATGTACGGTCTGACGGATGCTATCAATCCGGATTGTGATCCGGTAGAATCCGAAAGTTGTACGGTCTGATGGATTCCATCAGTCCGGGTTAGATCCAGTTGAGTCCGTATGATGTACGGTCTGACGGATGCTATCAATCCGGATTGTGTCCGGGATGTCATGCGGATTCTATTCCGGTGTATTTACAAATTTCCCGGATGAAGTAAAACGAAAAAAAAATTAAATGTGTATATTGTCCCGTAGAATCCGAAAGTTGTACGGTTGTACATTTCTATAGCTTAACTTAACACTACTACATGTAACGCACTTCACTAATGCAGAATATTGCACGCTGAGTATATCGGTCGAAACGGTACAAACCAAGAAAATTTTTAGCGCTTGTGAGAAACGACCAGAATTATGTCCGGTCAAGTCCGTCCTTTGTACGGTCTGCCTGATGCGATAAATCCGGATTGTGTCCGGTCGAGTCCGTGTTTTGTACGGTCTGAAGGACGCGATCAATCCGCATTTTGTCCGTTCATGTCCGCGTTTTGTAGGATCTGTCGGATGTGACGATCCGGATTGTGACCGATCATGACCGTGTATTATATGGTCTGACGGATGCGATTAGTCCGATTTTTGCCCGGTCGTGTTCGACCATGTCCATGTTTTGTACGGTCTTGCGGATGCGATTAATGCGGTTGAGTCCAAAATTTGTACGATTTTCAGGAATGCGATTAATCTGGACCTCATTGGTTAATTCCGAAATTTGTCTTGTCTGAAAAATGCGAAAAATTTAGATCTTATTCGTCTTTGCCCAATATTTGTCTAGTTATTCGTGAACACAATGCACCCTAATCTTATCCGGTATAGCAAACTGAACTGAAAAAATGAAATTCGATACAGTTATAGAGTATTTAATTATAAATGAGCGAAAACAGGATGTTAAAAAGTTGTACGAGAAGTCATTTTTGATAACATTTTTAATGCATTTTTAGGAAAGAAATTAGAACACTTTAGAACGAAGTATGTTGAATAGTGAAATATTACGTACAATAATAGCATACAGTTTAGAAAACAGTAAAACAAAAACTATTTGAATCAATTATCATCATTCCCGTCCACTGATCCTTTTTCCACATCATCGTCAATTCCATCATCATTCCCATAAACTCCTTTTTCTCACATCATACCTCACAGGTTGTGCGAATTAATAAATTTATGTATCGAAACGGGAGAAGTCCCAGACGATTGGAGAAAAGCGATTATCGTACCAATATACAAAAGAAAAGGAGATAAAAGCAACTGCAGTAATTACAGAGGTATCAGCCTACTAAGTACCGTAAGTAGAATATACTCAAAAATACTTATCCGTAGGGTAATGGAAATTACAGAAGCATGAAGAACATGGACCTCAAAATTAACGTGAATAAAACGAAAGTCATGGTGTTTGAGGGAAAAAGTGAGAAAACAATATGCAACATAGTCCTAAATGATGAGAAATTAGAACAAGTTGACAAGTACGTATATCTAGGTAGTCTATTCAATAACGACGGAAAAATAGATGGGGAATTAGATAGGCGCATAAATAAGGGTAAGCAGGTTATCGGTAGAGCAAGGTCCATCCTCACAAATAAAAACATATCAAAAAAAGCTAAAATGGCCATACATAACTCTATTTTCGTACCGACTGTACTATACGGTAGCGAGACATGGACCTGTCAAGAAAAGGACAGGAGTAAAATCAACGCGATCGGCATGAAACCTCTGCGCATAATATGCGGGAAAACACTAATGGACAAAGTCCGAAACGAGACAACCCAGATAGCAATATGCGCGCATAGTGCGACGCACATGCGTCGCACGCGTGCGGATTTTGTCGCACGGCGTGCACGCAAGCAATGACGCAGATGCGTCCTCATATGCGTGACAGGTGCGTCGCACGTCCTGCGGATATCACGTCGTGCTGGTATAGTGCGAGTACACGTTGCAGCTTCTTGCGGACGGTATATATATATATATATATATAGAATATTTAAATATAGATTGTTGAATAAAAGGCAGGTAACAGGATAAACAAAAAAAGTTTCGTGCGAAAACGCTCTGTAACAAAAATTTTGTTGCGGGAGGAATGGGAAAAAAGAAAATATTCTTTATCTACCTTGTCTTGAATCTCTTCATAATTTCGAAAACTGCGCATTCTCTACTATAATAATCGGGAGAATGTATGGTACGGAAAATTTTTCAGTATGTTCAATGTATATTTTCTACTTATTTTGATTTTTAAAAGTGCAATCTACGGCGGTGTTTTGTTTACCGCACCAGAAATTGAGGTTATGTGTCACTATTTAATCAATATTTTCAGAATTTCACGTAACTCTGACTGGATATGTGTCAATTATGAAATAAAGTCTTCTCTTATTTGCTATACACGTTTGGATAAACAAATAGCAATGTTTAAAAATCACTTCTCTCTTTTCACTTAAAAAAAATACATTGCGAGTCAAAATGATCCAAACGATACATTACAAAATATAAGTATTAAAATATCAAATGAAATATAAAATAAACTGAACACGAAAACCGTTTGCACTCCGAAATAAATTGTACGTACATATAAATTATGAAATATATCTAAGTGCCCACGAACAAGAAGACTGAAAATTGTCAACATTCAATAAAGAATCGATAAACGACCTAGCCTAACCACCGCAACCGAAAGGAACACCATGTTATATGGATTTTTCTTGCCACGTGATCAGGCGGTAACTTGGAACTGCTTTTATTTAAACCCTGATCCGTGAATATAGAATGAGCAGGGTAAAATAAATTTAAAATAATCTGTTTAAATAATGAAAATAACAAACACATAGTTGTCTAGTATCGAACTTGCAAAAATTTGTTTCTTTTTAGTGATTTATAAATTGTCGGTCCAATAAAAATACAAATATGTTTCTAAAATTAAAATTGATATTTTACATCTTTTTAATATTAGGAAAATGTTTGAAATTGGTAGTAGTTTTACAGTATTAATAATTCATATTATTTTTGTTCAATAATTCACCTATCACGATATGCGACTCATATGCCTCGCACATATGTGCCTTCACGAAGTGCGAGCGGTAACGCTGCGTTTCGGCACGCATGGCGTGCCTCGCATGCAGTGCGAGTAACGTGCGTCGCACGCTTGCTATCTGGGAATCCTCAAAGAATGTGGTACAGGGGAGACACTATTTGACATATGGGAAAGAAATCAGCTAAGGTGGTTCGGACATCTTGAAAGAATGAAAGATGAACGACTGACCAAGCAAGTGTATAAAGGTAAAGTAAATGACAAAATGCCCAGAGGTAGACCGCCGAAAGAATGGTTAGAATCTGTGAATGAGACACTAATACGAAGAGACATAAGAAGCCATAGAAATACAAGAGCCTGCATGAAAAAATGCATGGACGTGAACGAAGCTAGAGTAGTATGCCAGGACAGAAATGTGTGGCAACAAATAGTTTATAAACAGAGTGACAATAGAGTGAATGATGCCTGAAACAAAGACCTTGGATACTAATGGGCCCAAGTGGGGAACCATCCATAACAATTTTGTGAGGCTCCTCACCTGGGTTGATCGCTAGAGAGATTGATCATACCCTATACCCATATACCGATTAACCTCATACCTATATACCTATTTCACTACTTCCCAACCGAACAAGTCACGCCTACCCCGGAAGGGAAAAGGCTTAATGGTATAATAATAATAAAAAAATCGTCAATTCTATCAACATTCCGATCAACTGCTCCGTCTTCCACATCGTCATCAAATCTTTCATCATTCCCATCAACTGCTTCTTCTTTCCAAGAGAACTGTAGATTCACTTTCATGAACAGATTCATTTTCTGTCGGAACCATATAGTTATCCTCATCCTTGTTCAAAAGCTCATCAGTTTTCTCATAATTTTCCGTGTTACTATTCACGTATTTATCGAGATTCTCATTAATTTTGTTTGTTTTCGAAGTTTCATTATCGCTTTTGTGGTTTTTTTCTGACGCCCTACCCAAAAACAAAAGCAAAATATTTAATTTCTTTCGATACGCCCTACTATGCAGTAGTATTTTCCGTTTTCACTTGAATGTCAACAAATTACAACTTAAACCTGCGGATACATTTTGGATAGAATCAGACTGCTTCCGGAGTCAATGTTTTTGACCGAATGAATTTCGGATCTAAGCGGACGATTTTCCGATTTTATTTGCATTTCACGATATTACTACTTGAACCAGCGGATTAATTTTGAATAGAATCGGACTGTTTCCGGAGTCGACGTTTTGGACTAGACGAATATCGGATTCAAGCGGATGATTTTCCGTTTTCACTTTAATTTCACCGAATAATAACTAAAACCTGCGGATTAATTTCGGATAGAATCGGACTATTTCCGGAGTTGATGATTCAGACCGGACAGATTTCGGATTCAATCGAACGATTTTTCGTTTTCACTTGAATTTCACCAAATTACAACTTGAAACTGCGGACTAATTTTGAATAGAATCGGACTGTTTCCGGAGTCCATGGTTTTGACCGGAAGAATTTCAGATTTATGCGGACGATTTTCCGTTTTCACTTTAATTTCACTGAATGACAAATAAAAGCTGTGGATTAATTTCGGATAGAATCAGACTATTTTCGGAGTTGATGATTTAGACCGGACAGATTTCGGATTTAATCAGACGATTTTCCGTTTTCACTTCAATTCCACCGAATGAAAACTAAAACCTGCGGAATAATTTTGGATACAATCGGACTATTTTCGGAGTTAATTTTTTAGACCGGACAGATTTCGGATTTAATCAGACGATTTTCCGGTTTTACTTTAACAAAAATAATTTCAGGTACTGAGTTCCAGACTAATTTCGGATCAAGTCGGACTCTTTCGGGAGTGGAAGTTTACGCTCGGATAAATTTTGGATTAGACCGGACTATTTTCCATTTTTAGTTCAACGAAAATAATTTTAGGTTTTGAATTCCAGACTGATTTCGGATCAAATCGTACTCTTTCCGGAGTCGAAATTTATGATCCGGACAGACTCCGGACATAATCAGACAAATTTCTGGCCACGGCCTTCCTCCTGAAAGCCCGGGAAGTGAACTTCCATCAGGTGATTCAGCATTGCTTCTTCGTGTTCGGCAAAATCACCATTATCGAATCTTATGAGCCCGAGGCGAGCTTCCGGGTTTTTCGCCAGGATTTTATCGAGCCTCGCTGTTTCCGGAATGTTCTTCGATTCCTCGTAGAAGCCCCTCCAATCTTTCTGCTTATACTTCCTAATAGTTGTATTGTATTCACACTGGGCCGTCTTATAGACGTCTCAGTCCGAAGGCAATTCAGTTCTATTTGCCCTATTGCACAACATTCTTGTCTTTTTACGGAGACTCTCCAGGTGGCTGTTCTACCATTCTGCTCCCTTCCTAGACTTAATTTTGCTTGTAGGTCAATTGTTCTCATATGATGTTTTTAGGGTCCTTCGCAGAGAATCTGCGGCGTGCTCCAACTCATCAAAGGTACCATAGCTTCTGGAGAATTCCGCAAGCCTTCCTTTGAGTTCCTCTTGAGTCCTAAAGTGTATTTCTGGAGTTTCTAATCTTAGGAACCACCAGGTTTCCTGGGGTTAATCGGAACACGATGTGTTTGTGGTCCGAAAGAGACTCCTCATCGGAGACACTCCAATCCACTACCTTGCTTCTTAGTGCACCTGAACATAGAGTCAAATCAAGAACCTTACTCCTGTTTTTGCTCTGGAATGTGAGAGTATTGCCCCGATTCAGAATCTTCAGCTCTGTGCCCGCTATGTATTCAATTAGATCTCTCCCTCTGTCATTGATGTTTGTGCTTCCCCACACCGCGTGGTAAGAGTTAGCATCACAGCCCAACAGAAGAGGAATGTTATCCTTTTGACAATACCGAATTAGAGCCTCCATTTCTTCGGGAGGTGGAGGTCCCTTGGCATCACCAGGAAAATAAGCCGAGGCAATAAATACCACTAGCCTTTCTCCGCTACTGCCCCTGAGTCTCACCTTAATAACGGTGAGAATTCTAGAGCAGAATTTAGGCACCACGATCGCATCCATACCCTTGAGGGCTATGCATGCCCTTGGCGTTTTTCGCGTGTCCCCTTATATATGGAGCAATATCCTTTCTAGTCACAAACCTTTTCTCTGAATAACCAGGGTTCATGGATTAGGGCGAGCCCTGTCTGCACCACAGACATGCGTCTGGCTAGAACCGCCAAAGCGCCTTTTTTGTGGTGCAAATTAATCTGCGTAATGGAGATTTCCGTCTCAGCCATTAAGAGGTTAGTTCTCGGCACCTCCGGACGCTTCTGGGACCCCTGCGGATCCCAGTTGGGTCACCCGAAAGGTAACCCTGCTCGCCTCTAGATAGGTTCGATAATCTAGGGCCGCAAGGGCTCTGATTGAGGATTCGGGAAGACCGACGACTAGAATCCAGCCTCTCCCCTTCGACCTGGATCGTTGCCTGTTGGAAAACACCTTCCACGAATCAGTTCCCCTGCGCAGAGCCTATGCGGCTGACTGAGAGACGCGCATTGCGGGCTCTCTTCCTTTGTGCTCCAGAACGGTTCTTCTTCCTTACGGAGAGTTCCGTTAGTTGCACTCCGACGGCTTCGACAAGATTGTCTCCACCGTCCTCATTATGCCACGAGAAGCTAAGGAAATAATAAACACCCCCCCCCCCTACACACAGAGCCCCGGTTGCAGGGGGCGGGTTTAAATACTATGGGATTCGACCTGGTGTCCTGAAGTCTCCGTTGAGACACCTCCTTTGAAAACCCCCGCCTGACCACCTCTACTGAGGGGGCGTTCAAGGATTTGTTGACCCTGGTGCCATTCAAGTCTTGATACGGCGATCACTACTTAGCTTGGGAGCATGAGAACTCGCGCTTTCACCTATTTCAGATCTGTGGTCTAATGAGCCCCGTAAGCCCTCCCACCAGCTGCAAGGTGTCGCGATCCCTAGGGAGGGCCCTATCCAGTGATCAATATTAATTCCACCTTTGCTTTGACATGTTCAAAGGTTGGTGAAACCTCATGTACATCCTTGTAATAGACTGCTCTTTCTTCAGCCTCGCTCACACTGCCGTCCAAGCTGTGGCTATCCGCATTAGATTCTTCATCGTTCACAGATTCCTTCACTATCTCGTGTATTTTGTAATTGCTACTATCAGTTTTTTCCGCGAGCACTTTCTAACTTTTAGTATTTCCCACCGCATTCCCACATATTACTTGCACTTTCACTGTCGCGTGTTCATCACTGCTGCTACCCTCGTGAATCTTCTGTTTCTTCAGATCACGCAATGTCCAGTACCGACGCGAAGTTCTGATCACGACCTGCCTCTAAAAATTTTGTTTTTCACTGAAAATCCAGACGTCCTTAATCGCACTTCTGAATTCATAGTAGACTATCTAGGGTTTGGATTATAACTAAGATATATCATTCAAAAACAACATCTTTGTGAATAATGTAAATTTAATGTAATAATTAGGACTTTACATATATGTCGATCGGTAACGGCTGTCGATCGCAAACTAAAGATCTGCATCTCCTACGGCCTTTCAACGTCCCCTCTCTGAAAACTAGTCGATCTGTCCATCCGAGCAGTAAACAGCGCGCGATTTTTAAAATCGTAAATTTATGGCAAAGCACTAATAGATAGGAAATTTTATTAAATAATACTTAATACTGCTTGCCTCTGGTAGTGTTAATAAAATAACTAAAAATAATGATTAATGAGTTCATTAAATCAAATTTATTTAATATTTTAACAAGACACACGTGCTGGGTAATAGGAATCAAACTTTTAGAATAGCATCAGCGGCTTTTATTACCATCCTATTTCTCAATTTTTCATTAATTATATTCACGATAGAGAAAGATCTCCCCATCGATGCATACGAGAACGGCCAACTAAGAGCACTCAAAGAGTTAAATTCAAGAGAATTCCAAAAAATTCAAAATGATCCAGAGTTAATTGAAAAAAAGTTCAAATCTCTTCAAATATCTGAAACCCTACTAATTTCGAACACAAGAAGTGACTAGTGACTACAGAACAATTCAAGTTTTATTTAAAAGAATTCAAATTAATTGGAACACTTTCAAGAATTGAAAAAATGTGGTTGATTACAACAAGTTTACAGTGAATTAAGAGATATTTAAAGGAAATGAGAACAATTAGATGAAATTCATTTTTAAAATACATACAACCGAATTTGAAAAGCAATCAAGTGAATTGAAAACAATTAAAAAATATGAAAAAATTAATTGAATTAAGTAGAATTAAGTGAATTCAGAAGGACTCGAAGAAATTTCAAAGAATCCAGGATGAATTAATAAGAAATCAGGGCGAATTCGAAATGAATTGCAGAAAATATTTCAAACTCTCTTCAAATCTCTGAAACCCTGCGAAATCCCTCACTGCTTGTAAATAAATTCTTTGAAATCCATTAAAATATTGAAATTCCTAAAGATCCCTTAAAATTATCCACACCCTTAAAAATCCCTTGAAATTGTGTGAATCTCTTGAAAATGCCTCGGAATCTTTTGAAATACCATAAAATATTTTAAATCATTTGAAATCCCATTAAATTACTGAAATCAAATAAAAATGTCTTTGCGATCTCTTGAAATAGCCCAGAATATTTAAAATTCTTAAAAATTTTTCAAATTTTTTAAAGCTCTTGAAAATGCAAAGGAATTTGAGAAAATACCTTGAAATATTTTAAATCTTTTGTTCATTTTATCAATTGATTCCCAGGATCGAATGAATAAAAACTTTTAAAACGTAAAGAAAAAATCCATTAAATTGAATAGGATTGAGGAATTTTGGAAGAATTCAAGTGATTCAAAAAAATTCAAAAGAATTTAAAAGAACTCAGGATGAGTAAATAAGAACACAGGGTGAATTCCGTATCAGCGAGCGGGAATAACACATTTTCGTCCGCTGATACAGGTTGAACCGGGCACTCTCGAAGTGCGCGTGCGTCAACGACGTCGGGCGGTTATTTCAAAGTTTCCGTCAGCTGTACAGGTAAGAAATACGCGTTTGTATAGTGCACTTTGGACAAAGAATAATATGCAGTACCCGGAATGTGACACAACGATCGCTGTATTTCATCCCTTGTAATGCAACATACCATTCCTTCGTACGTAATATTACCTAACGGAAAGCTTCCGCTTCAACCTCTCATAGACTTATCATCTGTCTGTTGGAAACCTCGAAGGTTAATCTACACATAATCAGATGCATAGAGAGATTGATGCCCCTTTGGAAAACTGGATTCACTATCTCATCTGGAAATTATCGAGTGACAAACGACATAGCGTCACCTTCCAGAGGGGCGTCTTTCAGCGCGATACTAATGTGCCCTCTGCTCTTTTGTATCACACTTCTACCAATATCTCTCACGATACGCATTTCTCCCTGGTATCTAATGCGACGACACTAATTATCGCGTGCATAAGGTCACTCATGTACATATTTTATATGGATGACATGAAGATCTATGTTTTTGGTTCAAAGCACCTTCAGAGTGCTGTTAATAACGTCGAGCGATACCCAGGAAACATTGGTCTAGAATTGGATCGGACAAGTGTGCCAAGATTAATCTGAAGCGAGGACGGATTACTAGCTTCTCCAAAGACTCAGAGCTTGTGGCGTTGAATAAGGTAGCTACGACTAATATTAATGTTGTTCATTGGACGAAGAACGAGCTTACGGTTCTTGATATCGTCAAGTTTAAGTTCATGCTTATGCAGAAGAGCTTGCATACCAATTCATCCGTTCCGCGATTGTACATCTCACTTTGCCAAGGCGGGCGCGGACTTCTAAATCTCCAATGTCTTTATAACCGAACTGCTTTGGGTACAGCTTGCATCATTGCAAATAGGAGAGATCCTCTCCTAAAAATGGTCAGGGAACACGAGATTATTGACAAAGGAGTATTCCTTTACACAAATGCGGAGGAGGCGGCCGAGACATTTGTAATTTTGATGCGTCACTTCTGAAAGCCTAAGTGAAGAAAACAGATGTTTAAATATTCTGCCAACAGCTTCTCGACAAGACAATGCACGGAAACTTTCACAGAAATGTAGAAATGTAGTGCTTTTCGAAAGAGCAAACTTTTGATTTCCTCAGATCATCAAGATTTAATTCAGGTATAGAGTGTTTCGTTTTGGCATGCTAGGGCGGTGTCATTTCCACCTTAGTATACCGTTACCGCTTTTTACGTCAAGAAGTTTCCAGCGATAGGTGCGGAGCGTATCATACACACGCTGAGTACCTAAACATTATATTATCAAGGTGTCCCACTCAAGCGGAAACGACGTATCTCTATAGACATAATGGATTGAGAGGGTAAGGGAGATATATGAAGAGAACAAGGACAAGGTAAGAGGAGGGGAGGGGATTTCGGAGGGTTTCAATAGGTTCTGGCTCTCTCAGGAGAAGAGGATGTGTGAACTGTGTGGGAAGGGGGATGCAAGAGTGGAGCACTGGTTGGAGGAGTGCGTAGAGGTGGAAAGGAGTGAGATAAGCATGGTGGTATTGATGCATGAAATGGGGGGGGAAAAGGGCAGTAGCATGGGTGAAGGGAGTGTTGGGTAAGATTGTGAAGAAGAGAAGGAAGGAGGAAGAGGAATGGAGAAGGAAACATTGTAAATAGGAGAGGAAGTAGATATAAGTAAGTTGTAAATATTGTAAATAGTAGATAAGTAGTAGGTATTAGCCGCGACAACAGAGGTTGGCAAGCGAGGCAATGCGAGAAAGTAGGGACATGCGAGCGATGCGAGGCGAAGCGAGAAAGGCAAGGCGATAAGAGCGTGCAGTCTTAGAGATAAGGAATGGATGGATGTTAGTTTTTAAGGGTTAGTTTGAAGAAAATTCTGTAAAAAAATGGAAGTGTAAGCAAGTCAATTTTTTAAGGCCAGCAGGCTGAAAAATAAACGTTTATCTATCTATAGACATAATGTGGCCCAAGAGTGCTTTGCTGCTTTACTACAATCATTGTCGCTTTCACGGTGTTGGCCGAGACGGTGTCCTGTCGAACGCTCCGGGGAAGATAGTCAATTGTCCAAAACGAGAAGTGCCACATTTTTTTACCTACGATTTTCGCACAGCAGTCTCCATGGCACACTCGAGGCCTGACATTGTTCTTCAGGACTTCGAAAAGCGAACTATATTCGTGGTAGAATTCCCGGCTCCCGCCGACTACAACGTCACTGGCACGGAGAAGGTGAATGAAGAGAGGTATCAAGACCTTAAGGGCCCTGGAAATCGAGTGTAAATCGTAGATAATGGATTCAGGCCAAACGGCGAAGCTATTTTGTCTGATTTTTTGTGTACAAGAACTAAAGGGTATATAGACTGTCGGTACAGCTCGATCTTTTCGGAAAAAAATCTATTTTTCATGCAACAATGACAATAAGAAAAATTACTTTTTTGTGGTACAGTGTTCTACTATTAAGCAAAACATGTAGCAGGTAAAGCAGTTAGCGTGCTAAGAATTCTTTTGCGCGACCCTAGCGGAGGAGGGAGAAACTACTATACATTCAGGGACGGACACACCGTATATGAAAACTAGGGACCCCTACCCAAACGAGTGGGTAAATTCCCAAAAGGTTTGTTGGGTGGCAAACTTACGGCGAAAGAAGTACCTTTTGTACATTAAATGACAATATACAAGCTTTCTGTATAAACGGCAGATTATACAAACGTGTAAGATATCGATGATATTTGTCGCCCAATTTCCTCCGAAAATACCAGATTGATTCGCATTTGACACAAACTGTGCATGTTTGCACAACTCAGGGGTTTTCGCTGCAATAACCGGTTATAGAAGTGTGAAGCACGTGTAGTTGTTGAAATAAAAAGCAAATTCTGCTACTTTTTTCTACAAAATGGCCTCCTTTCAGCTAATTTGACTGTACTTTATGTACGCAGTTGTACGTGATTTTCGTGTTCTTTTTAAATGTTTCTGAAAATGTTATGAAATCGGTGCGATATTTGTGAAATCATTCTATTCGTTTGAAATCATTTACATATTTTTCTGTCGACAAATGTCTGATTAATACATTCGTTCATTACCTTTGTTTGAAAAAATCATACAATATGTATCAACTAATTATGAATGTTGTTGAAATTGTCATGTAATTCCTAAATGAAAGGACTGCCATTGAAAAAAACTAATTTTTCTGCCGACAAATGCCCTTACAATAAATTCTTTTAAAAAATCATACGATTAACCGGAAAAGTAGGAATTTTGCTGAAATTATCAGAAAGTTCTTCATGTATTATAAGGGCATTTGACGGCAGAAAAATTATTCTTTTTTTCAATGGCAATCCTTTCATTTAGGAATTACATGACAATTTCAACAACATTCATAATTAGTTGATACATTGTATGATTTTTTTAAATCAAAGACCGAACGAACGGAGCGGATACGCTACAGCGTATCCTTATAGTATCCACATCGTATCCTCTCCGTATCATGCAAGAAAAACTCATTAAAAAAGGAATATGAACATTTCACTTATTGAAATTCGGAGTCTACGTGAAATTTTGGGTTAAAAGGTCACGGAGTAATCGCGATAGTTTTTCTTGCAACATTAAAAACTTTCAAAAAATATAATACTTATCGATAACGTGGGCTGAAGGCGACTTCAAACGCATCGTCGACGGATAAAGCCTATGAACTGCTACTGAATGACGATGCGTTTGAAGTCGCCTTCAGCGCACGTCATCGATAAGTATTATATTTATTAAAAGTTTTTAATGTTGCAAGAAAAACTATTGTGAGTACTCTGTGACCTTTCAACTCAAAATTTCACGTAGAATCCGAATTTCTACAAGAGAAATGTTTATCTTTCTTTTTTAATGAGTTTTTCTTACATGATACGGAGAGGATACGATGTGGATACTATAAGGATACGCTGTAGCGTATCCGCTCCGTTCGTTCGGTCCGCCAGGGGTATTTTCGGAGGAAATTGGGCGACAAATATTATCGATATCTTACACGTTTGTATAATCTGCCGTTTATACAGAAAGCTTGTATATTGTCATGTAATGTACAAAAGGTACTTCTTTCGCCGTAAGTTTGCCACCCAACAAACCTTTTGGGAATTTACCCACTCCTTTGGGTAGGGGCCCCTAGTTTTCGTATACGGTGTGTTCGTCCCTGAATGTATGGTAGTTTCTCCCTCCTCCGCTAGGGTCGCGCAAAAGAATTCTTAGCACGCTAACTGCTTTACCTGCTACATGTTTTGCTTAATAGTAGAACACTGTACCACAAAAAAGTAATTTTTCTTATTTTCATTGTTACATGAAAAATAGATTTTTTTTCCGAAAAAAGCGAGCTGTACCGACAGTCTATGTACCCTTTAGATCTTGTACACAAAAAATCAGACAAAATGGCTTCGCCGTTTGGCCTGAATCCATTATCTACGATTTACACTCGATTTCCAGGGCCCTTAAAAGGTGGCTGCAGCGACTGTAACGGAGGTACGAAACTATCACTTGTTTGTAATCTCAAAGCCGTACCTGCGTGCTAAAAACATGCCACGGAACTTGCGAGAGGGATGCAGACAGCTGTCGCCCCTGGGTTGCTCCTTGTCCTCTAGATACACGAGGGTTTCGTTGGCCTCTCGTTGTAATTTTGTCATGTTCTGCGGCCACCAAATTCACGGTCGTGAGACGTGGCCATAGGTGTGATTCACCCTAGTTCTACTGGGAGTCTTTGCACTTGAAATGCTTAAATTAAACTTGATCAAAAACATCTATTTTAGATCCCAGTATTTATATGCGTCTTCATATGTGACCGTCCGCGAAGAAAGGGACCTAATGCGTCAAAGCTGAATTTTACAGGACGGGCGAGTGTAGCATAGCCCGCAAGCCAGCATTTGAGTAGTGGGGATGCGTCTACGAAAAGCACCCCCTCCACTTACCACTACACTTTTAGGCACGAGCCAGTGGAGCTCACGGACACGTCGCGTACAGCTGTAGTGGTAAGTGGTGGGGCTGGCTTTCGTAGGCCTCTCGTTGTGTCTCCGTGTTTCTTATCATACCTATGTTTGTAGCTTAATAACAAGAAAAGTAATTCACTTAAAAAATTTCTGATTAATGGAAATGAAAGAGTAACTCAGAAACTATCGACTGGCGTAGGAGAATGAAAATCGATTTTTTCCGCATTACGTCCCTTTCTTCGTGGACGGTCACATATTCTGAATTTTTTACGTAATTAAGTATAGTTAGAGAGTTGAGTTGCTCAAAGCTCTGTAGGCTTTGAGGCACACATGCTCATCGTGAGACTCGCGCCACGCGCTCGATTTTTGTCAGACATTTGTAAATGTATAATTATTTATTTTCTGAATTACTACCTTACAATAGAAAACTACAATCCTTTCTTCGAACATTCTTCCCTATCTCGCGTTTTTATGCTAGAAATAGGATTTTTGTTTTCATATTATTTTTGATGGGTAAAACAGAAAATCCTTAAAGTTTTCTTTTAGGCTTTTTACGTATCTCGCGTCTTTTGGCGTTATACTGGAATTTCCGATTTTTGCATATCAATTTCGTGAATAAATTGAAAGCAAGAGTCCTGTCAAAAAACGCGTGAACAGTTGTCGATGCGTTCACCTTTAATTTTAAATGGTCTGTGCTAAAATGTGGGGGGAAATCCAAAGACCGAGTGCGTAGCGCGAGGTAAATACATTATCGAGCACGAGATAAATATATTATCGAGCGCGAAGCGTGAGAACCAACAGTCGCGCAGCACACGATGTGAATGTGCGCGCACAGCGAGCAGATAGTGAGAAATTTATATGAAAACAATATTATTATGAAACAAAAATTTCTTCAGATTTTTCTCGTCAATATTATAAACAAATCTAATAAACAATTGCATTATTGAAGGCTCTTTCGAGTGAAAAATTAGTTTTTTTTCTATCTTAGTACTTTTAATTGGGAATTCCATGATAATTTCAATAACATTAGTAATTAGGATTCAAATGTTATGATTATTACAAACGAGTTTATTAAACAAATGCATTATTTAGGCATTTCTCGACCGAAAAATGAATTTTTTGCTACTATAGTTCTTTCAATTGAGAATTTTATGATAATTTCAGCAACACTCATAGTTAGTTGATAAATTTCATGATTTAAAAACAAATTAAATAAACAAATGTGAACATGTGCGAAGAAAGGGGCCTAATGAGGAAAAAATCGATTTGTAGCTTTTTATATCTGTCGATAGTTTTTTATTTGCTCTTTCATTATGAAAAAATAATATTCCTATATCTAAAAAATTCTCTTTCCTCGCGGACGGTCTTATATGCATTTTTCGGGCTTTTTGTCAAAGGAAGAATTCGTTTTTTTTCAATGTCAGTCCTTTTAATTGGGAACTTCATGATGATTTCTGAAACATTAATAATTAGTTGATAAGTTTTATGTTTTTGGTTTGAAAAATTAATAAACAAGATGCATATGGTTCAAGCATTTGCTGAGATAAGTACAATTTATCAAAGAATCATGAATGTTGCTGAAGTTACATCATAGATTTTCCAATTAAGAGAACTGACACTGAGAAAAACAAATTTTTCCGTCGACAAATGCCCGAATAATGCATTTGTTTAAAAAATCATAAAATTTATCGACTGATTACGAATGTTGCTGGAATCGTCAATAAATTCCCAATAACAAGAACTACCATAAAATAACTTATTACAATAGTATGGAGGAGAGCACCGTCTTTTCATGATGAGGGCAGTGTTTTCGGAACGAATGGTAGGCGAGGGCCTTCCTCCCTTTTTTAAAGAATTTTATAAGGTTTAACGGAAAAAAATTAATTTTGAGAGATTATTTTAAAATGATTTCAAAAATTGTCAAAGAAGAATCTGAAAAATGTTAAGGCTACTTTTTTAATTTAAAAAAAAAAGGAAAAATTCGAATAATTATTTAAAAAATTTCTAAATATTCGTGTACAAATTTTGAATAATTTTTCATTTTGAAAAATGAACTTGAAGAAAATATAAAAAAAACGTTTTCAAGCATATTAAAACATTTCCTAAAATTTCGGAAAAGATTGTAGAAGATTTTAAAGCAAAATGTTTCAATTTGTTAAGATTGAAAAGCCAAAAAAATCAAGTTAATTCCAGAAATATTTAGAAGAATTGCAGAGATTCGAAAAGAATTTTGAACTCTAAAACATTTTTAGAAATATAAATTTTTAAAGATTTCAAGGATAAACTTTAGAAGCTTTAAAAGAAGTTATAAATTTGTCAAGAGAATAAACAATTTTTCTTAAAATTCTGGGGAAAATTCAGCAGTTTATAAGGCAAGTATTTAGATTTTGAATGATTTTTCCAAATTTTGAGGAAAATCCGAGTCAGTTGAAAATATTTTCAAGAATTTAAGACGTTTTAAATGGATTAGAAATATTCAAAAACTTGGAAACATTTCTAAAAATTTATCAAATTTTTTTATATTTGTTCAGGACTAGCCCTAAAAATCTTTAAAAAGACTCGAGTTTCTCCTAATAATACTTTGAGAAATCCTATAAGATAAAAATAATATGTTTCAAATCTTCTAGATTCATTTTTGACACATCTGAAATATTCAAAAATCTTTTTTCAATTTTTCTCGAAAATCTCATAAAAATTATATTCATATAAATTTTAAAAAACTGACAATACTTAATTTCTTGTTGTCAACCCTCAGAATTTAATTTCGACTCAAATTTAAGTGTTCAAAAACTTTTAACAAATAAATAGTTATTTAAAATTTGTATGTTATATTATCATTAATATTATTCTGTATTCTTTATGGACTATATGGTATTGAAAAAAAAGTTTTGAATTGTTGAATTTAAATTAGTACTTGCATTAGGTAACTTCAATATTTATTGTATTACTAAAATAAAATATTGAAAAAGTATTCAGTTTTATGTAATAATATTTTTTATTTATTTCTGGATAATTCTTCATTAAAAAAAATTTTTTTGTTCAGAACTCGTCTATTATGTTTTTAAACATAATACAAAAAATGTGATGTAACGATGCCTGTTAATTAATGTTTCAGCTGCTCTTTGTCTTTAACTCTTTTTGTGAGCGAATCGAAGACAAGGTCTAGAGAGAACCAAAGTAATTACCTTAAATCTTATGATTTTGCTTCCTCATAGAGGGAGGTTTGTAATGACCAAAAATTTTCAAATATACTTTTATGACATATTTTGATATAATTCGACCCCAGGAGCTCGAAAATAAATTTTTTTTAAAGAATATCCGTGTGTGTATGTGTATGTAACTTTTCTCTGTTTACCGTATCTCGAAAAGTAAAAGGGCTACAATCATGAAATTTGGATGAAGTATAGCTCCGATTGATATCCAGATCTGATAGGATTTTGAGCTAGATGAGCCATTTAGAGATAGTTTTTTCTTGCGTTTAGAGATTTAAAAAGAACAATTACATCTTGTTTATGTGAGAAAAACTTTTCTCATATTCAAAATACAACAATACGACATTCCAGTGTATTTGTTCGAGTCTCTGAGACTCATCGATCGATCGACCTATTGTTGAAACTTTCGCGTCCTTGTGACGCATCGATTGACCTATTGATGAACTTTTTATGACCCACCAGTACGGATTTATGAAGTTTCAAAAAATGGTTCATTCTGTTTATATAGGAAAAACTTTTTTGATATTCAAAATACGACAATATTATATGGAGAGTATTTGCTTGCGTCCTTCAGACGCATCGAGGGGACCTATTGATAAACCTTTCATGATCCAACAGTACCGATTTATGAAGTTTCAAAAAATGGTTTATTCTGTTCATATAAGAATTTTTTTTTTGATATTCAAAATATGACAATATTACATGTAAAGTATTTGCTCGCGTCCTTATGCTGCATCGATTGACCTATTGTTGAACCTTTTATGACACACCAGAACCGATTTACGACGTTTCAAAAAATGGTTTATTCTGTTTATATAAGAAAAACTTGTTTAATATTCCTAATACGACAATATTACACTTATAGTATTTGCTCGCGTCCTTAAGATGCA
>CAKNXH010002444.1:362810-386381 GCA_932178445.1 Andricus quercusramuli
TGAACTTTTTATGACCGACCATTTCCGATTTATGAAGTTTAAAAAAAGGTGTGTATTCTGTTTATATAAGAAAAACTTTGTTCATATTATGAGTACTAAAGTACTGTATCTTAGATGTTGGTTTGCGTCTTCGAGACACGTCTAATGACCTATTGACGAACCTTCTGTAACCTTTTATGATCTAGCAATACCGATTTACAAATTGAAAAACATGTTGTTTATATTGTTGATATAAGGAAAACTTTTTTAATATTTGGAATATAACTATAATGTATATAATATATTTGTTCGCGTCTTTCTCATGATCTGCTATAATCTACCAATATCGTTTTTAAATTTTTCAACAAATTTAGTTTCCTTGTTTACAAAAGGATTTTTTTATATTGAGAATATAACAGTACTGTATTCGATGTGATTGTTAGCCTCTTCGAGACGCGTGGATTGATCTTTTGATGAACTTTCGAAGACCATAAGTGATTATCAATATCTGGGCAGAAAGTTTTAAGAAAAGTTACATTGTTTCTATGAGGTTTCACTTTGAAAAAATAAGACTACAGTGGGTCAAAAAGTTGTTCATTGTAACAGAACACATGAATTGTCATTTTGGTGGGCCCTCTGATTTTTGAAAATAAAATTTTCCGAAAGATATAAAAATAAGCTTGAAAAATATTGAAAGTGTCCATTTTTTTACATTGTTAGGGAAAACCTCCCTCTATGAGGAAGCGAATTTATTTGATACTTATGAGGAAGCAAAATGCTCATAAAATGAGCATAGATAAACACACCCATATTGAATATGTCCATAGTACTTCGCAGCCGTATTTTAATTTGATTCAAAAGCTAAATACCAGAAACGAAAAATGGTATTAGGACTGGATAGTTTGGATGCAATGAGACCATAACGATGGTCTATGGGCATAGTCTTACTTGCGCCAATGATGTAACAAATAAACAATGTTTCGACGTAGTTAACGAAAAAAATGTAAGCAAAACGACACGTAATACGCGACCTTCACAATGTATAATTTTTATATCATAACTTTTATGTGTTTGTATTCCTTTTTATTTAATATGAAATGTGAACAAAAAAACTAAGACTGGGTAAGATAACTATGTAAATAATGGAAAGTACCTGCGATGTCTAATGATAGAAAATATATAGGAAATAAATTTACCCCGTGCAGAAATTTCGCCGTGGCCCCGACCGGGCCCAGACTCGTTCATATCGGGCCCTGATAGGGAAATCGAGTCAGGGCCAGACTCATCATGAAACACGTGGCCGCCTTGGCGCCATGTCTAGGGGCCCGATCAAACGCCCGATCTGTCCCCGGTCTGTCCCCTATTAATTACCCGAGTCTAGCCACATTATTTACTTTTTTATAAGGAATTAAAACCCTTCAAAATAATTATAACACAATATTAAATGAAAAACCAAATTAATAGAATTGAGCTTTATTTTGAATACACCTTAAAAATAATGAAAAATGGTTATTTGGACCTCTGCTTCCGAATAGGGGCCGTACTTAAATTACGTAACGGATTATAGGCCCTCATTGAGACCCCCTCCCCCGTCCTGTAACAAACTGTAACAAAATATTTCTACCCCCCCCCCCACCTTACCTAAATTTTAGTTTCCGAGAATGTTTTACTATAGTTATTGCTATTAGAATTAGGCAGGGGGCTCCAGAAATTCATTTACAAAATTCCCTTATTTTTCCTTATCTAATTTTTCATTTTTCTTGATCATTAATATGCAAATACCAGAATTTTAATCTTGAAATACTTTCAACATAGAATCTTTTATAAACGGAATAAAACAGTATTTCAGATACAAATTGAAATTTTTGAAATTTATTAATTTATTTTAAACAGAAAAATATCTTCTCTGCCATAAAGCAAAGAAGAATAGTTTTTAACCAAACAGTTGTATTTTCATTAAAAAAAAGAAATTTCCACCAAAGCGTATTTTTTAAGATTAGGATTAGGATTTTAGGATTAAAAAGAAAACAAATTAGAAAAAAAAAATGGAATTTTCATCCAGAAATGATTCTAGTTGACTTTTCAAGATCAAAATATTAATTTTTTAACAAAAAATAAGTTTCTACGAACAAAATTGAATTTTCCATCCAAAAAGACGAATTTTTCAACCAAAAGGGATGAGTTTTCAACGGAATAGTTTTATTTCCAAACGAACAGTTGCATTTTTATACAAAAAAGATGAAATTTCTCTTAAAACAGATGAATTTTTGATTAAAACAAAAAAAAAAGTTGATTTTTCATCCAGAAAAGCTTTCAGTTCATTTTTTAACACTAAAATATGAATTTTAAACAAAAAGAAAATTTGCTACAAAACAATTACATTTTCAACAAAACAACACAATTTTCAACCAAAATGTATGAATTTTTAACAAAATTTTAGAATTTTAAAACTAACAATTGCATTTTTATCCAAAAAAAGATGTAATTTCTGCTAAAGCAGGTGAATTTTGAAATCAGAAAGACAAATTTTTAAGAAAGTGTTGAATTTTCAACCAAACAGTTGCGTTTTTGTCCAAGAAAAATGAAAATTCTACTAAAACAGGTGAATATTTCAATCAAAAAGACAAATTTTCAAAAAAAGAATTGAATTTTCATTCGAAAGGATTTCAATAGGCTTTTCTACAGAAGAATAAAAATTTTAAACAAAAAGTAAATTTTCTAAGAAATATTTGAATTTTTAACAAAACAACAGAATTTTCAACCAAAAGTATGACTTTAACAAAATAGTTTTATTTTCAACCAAACAGTTGCATTTTTATCCAAGAAAGATGAAATTTCTCTTAAAACAGATGAATTATTAATTGAAAAAAAAATATTTTTTTAATAGTTGAATTTTCATCCAGAAAAGATTTCAGTTTTCTTCTCAACACCAAAATATTAAATTTAACCACAGAGTAAATTTTCTACAAAATAGTGAAATTTTCAACGAAACAGCAGAATTTTTAAGCAAAAAGTATGACTTTTCAACAAAATTGTTGAATTTCAAACCAAACAGTTGCATTGTTATCCAGAAAAGATGTAATTTTTGCTAAAGCAGGTGAATTTTTAAATCAGAAAAACAAATTTTCAAAAAAGAGATGAATTTTCAACAGAACAGTTGCATTTTTATTCAAGAAAGATGAAATGTTTCTTTTAAAATAGATGCATTAAAAAAACTTTTGAAAAATAGCTGAATTTTCAACCAAAAAGTATGACTTTCTAACAAGATTGTTAAATTTCAACCAAACAGGTGCATTGTTCGAGAAAAATGAAAATTCTACTAAAACAGGTGAATTTTTTAATCAAAAAGACAAATTAAAAAAAAGAGTTGCATTTTGATCCAAAAGAATTTCAATAGAATTCTCTACAGAAAAATACAAATCTTAAACAAATAGTAAATTTTCTGGAAAATAGTTGAATTTTCAACAAAACAGTTGCAATATTTCTACTAAAAAAAGATGAATTTTTAAATTAAAAAGACAAATGTTCAGAAAAAATATTTTTCATCCAAAAGATATTTCAGTTGACTTATCAGCAACAAAATATGAATTTTAAACAAAACGTTAATATTATACAAAAACAGTTGAATTTCGAACCCAAAAAGAAGAATTTTCCTACCGTAACAAATCGTAACAAAATGTCTACACTCCCCCCCCCCCCTGGGGGGGTTAGGGAATTTAAGTACGGTCCCTTACCGGCCCAGATTTTTGCATTTCAGAAGACGGTGCTTATGTGGGACAGCATTTCCTCTTCACGATTCACATCACCATTAATTTCTTCCTCATCATCTCCATCAACATCTGAAACTGTTTTGCATTATTAGTACAATCTGATCTCAAAATTACATTTCCACATTTTAATCCACAAATATTACCCCTTATGCCGCCACAGGAGCGATGACATGCATACCTTCAAAAGTAGAATTCAAAATATAACCTCAAAATTGCAACTACATGTTTTACAAAAAAGCGCTACCGAGCGAAGAAATATCCAATAATAATTTTTTTGACTAAAATGAGGAAATCGAATATTTAGGTTAGAACTTGTATCCAGTACAATACAATTAAATATGCCATAAAATTTAATAATACCATAAAAAAATGTAATACCATAAAAGACTTACCTTCGTTGCTTTCGTTTTCATCGCGTAAATACGGAATTTTGCTGATGGCACGATGTTTGCGAACTCGCGGTGTGCTCCTTAATTTTGGCATTTATTATTAATGTGCTAAGAATATATTATACGGACGATCACTCCCAGCACATTTGCAACACAACACCATGAAGGAATGCAAAAATTAAGGTTATGTTCGTGGTTATATTACATCTAGCGCATATGGGTTAAAATGGCGCTGCGAAGAGGCTATATGACGTCACAGTACATAGCCCGGTCTGGTACCAGTCAGGGCCACAGAATTCTTCCTATCGGGACCAGATAGTACAAATCGGATCAGGCCCTAGTCGGTAATCGATAATATATATGGCGATTTCTGCACGGGACGTTATTCTCAAGAAATAAAAATCTTAAGAAATTTTATGAAAAGGTCAGAATATTACTTAAATATAGATTAATCATTTTAATGATGCCCCTTGGTAACATTGATTATTATGAGGCGCAAAGAAAGCATAAGTTATGTGCCATAAAGTATTACGTATTAGATTCAAATTCATGTCCCTTTTGTATGAAAATGCCCAACGGATGTGCATGGACTTTTCGGATTTGTATAGGAATAGGAATTTTTTAAAGGCTGCTGTAAATAATGTGTTTATAACAATTTTGTTGTTAATTATATATCATGACAAAAGATTTGCAACTAATGTCATTCTATGAAATTTATTCGATTGTAACAGTTTTCCTATTATTGACGAGTACCGTTAAACACACGGGAACGTCAAATAGGAAATAATGGCTGTTTTTTTCTTCATATTTGTTTATTAATAAAAAAATTGAAGAACGAAATAAAAAATCGGGCTTAACAATTTTCTGGAAAATTTTATCAGCATTTTTCTTCAAATTTTTATGTCCAAACCAAATCGTTCGAGATTTCTGGGCTGCACGCAGTGCCGGATTAATAAATTGTGGGCCCGTCGGCCATAAATTTTTGTGCCCCCCCCCATTCCTACAATTAAACAAAAAATTTAAGAAATTTTAAAGACATTTTTAAGAAAAAAAATTATAAAAGAAATGAACTATTAGCTTTATTATTTATTGTATTAATTTATATGTCTTTATTATACATTTTAACCTACAATATTCATAATCAATATCGTATTTTAGATGCTTTTTCTAGCCTAATTCCGGTAGCATAATTTTCGAATTTAATTGACGCTGTTTTGCGAAAGAAAACGCTACGAGAGTCTAGGGGCCCACTCGGCCCCTAATTCCTGATAGCATAATTTGGAAATTAAATTGACGCTTTTTTTTCAAGTTACAAATGGTGAAGGGTCGCACTGGGCCACTAATTCCCGATAGTATGATTTTTAAATTCCATTGATTTTTTGTTTGAAAAAGTTACAAAAGTCTGAGAGGCCTACTATGCCCCTAATTCCCTATAGCATAATTTTAAAATTTAATTCACGATTTTTGGTGGAAGTAAAAGTTACAAATGTCTAAGGGGCCCACTGGGCCCCTAATTCCCGAAAGCATAATTTTGAAATCTAATTGACGCTTTTTTGTAAAAGAAAAAATTCCCAATAGTATAATTTTGAAACTCGATTGACTTTTCTTTCAAACAAAAAGTTTCTGGAGGGCCCTCTGGGCCACCCAGACCCCCGGGGCCCCTAGGCTAAATGGCCTGCCTTGACCTACCGGTTAATCCGGCTTTGTGGCTTGATCAAACCTAGAATGAAGTCAACTTTAATTTCATTCAACAAGCAAATAATAGGAAATCATCTGAAATCAAATGAGATCATTGAATATATATGTTCTAGAATATTACTGTCTGATTTCCGAGTTAATAGCACCTCGTTTTTTGCACAACTACGTTGAGGATACAAATCCCAAAATTACCAAACAAGTGTTTCGATCCCACCTCTTCTTGTACATAGTTGCAAAGAAAATATAAGAGAATTTCTTCGAAATGAAGGAAAGAATCTTATGGAATTTTCTCAAAAACATAAAAAAAGATTTTTTTTTTTTTAACAGAAATAAGAAAGTTTAAAAAGGGTAGTTTTTTCGAAATGTTATAATATATTTCTTGTGTATTAGCGTTCATCAGTTAATGTTTTCCTTCACAAAAAATACAAATTCTGTCAAAAACTTGATTAAAATAATAAAATATTAAATATTTGAAGAATGTATCATTTAAGCTTTTCAGAAATTCAAATTTCCCGGGTAAGGACTGATCCAACATGGAGGAAAACAGCGTGGAGCAGACGCCAAAAGTTCGACGGCGTCCCAAGAAAACTGTGCGGCATTGCGGTTAAGGGACATATTTTACTAATATTATTTCGATTATTTCAGTCGGCTTGCTTAATTTAGTGGGAATGATGTCGGATATAAAGTTTCCCTGACCTCTCAAACTTATGTACGAAGTGTTGTGGTGAACAAAAAGAAGAAATCAGTTGCTAAACTGACTGAAGTTAGTTCCATTTTGGAGTAATCAAAGGACTCCTGTTTCAGATCAAAATGTCTCAAGAGGACGATGTGGGATTTTTGTACAAAACTATGAGTGAGTAGTTATAATATCTAAGGCCAAAAGTATAATAAAATATACACTCTCAAAAAATTTCTATAACATTAATTGTTCCCTCGAAAAAAGCTGAAATTTATTTAATTTTTGGACAAGGATTTAGGGATAATGTGAGTCGGCCTAACATTTACATACATTTCGGAGCGATACACTCAAATAAATGGAAGTAAATAATTAAATTTACTTTCATATGATATTGAATAATTCTACATTAATAATGATTATTCTTTATTATCTCTACATTGAGATAGAAGTTTTAGTTATTGAAAAAAAATTAATTTTCAAATGACATTTCAAAATAATAGAAAATCGACATTTATATCGTTTATTTATTAATTTATGTGCAATAGACTTAAAAAGAATGCTGGTAAACATTTAATATTAAAAATTAATATTTCACTTTTTAAATTTAAAATTTGTTTATCTATAGTCACTGTTTCGCGGGTGTCGTATCCAATATGGTCGAGTTTTTATCAGCTTTTACATACTGTTTACATTGTTTTACAATTCTAGTGATGCTTGTGAATTCACTTATACACTCTCAAAGTGTTAAACGTATTTAGACAATGGACGGATGTTAAAATCGGCGAAGCTTAAAATCTCGGAATGATTTTAAGCCATATTGGAAGAGTCAATAGAGGGATATAAAATTATTCCTTTTGTTTTAAGTGCAAACAAGTGTATAAAACGCTTTTTTTTATCAATCTTGTGTTTTTTTAAATTACTATTGACCAACCATGAGTACATGTACGTATGAACTTAAAATATGGTACACTAACATAACCTCAAAATATAGAATTTGTAAATGTTTTTTGGAAGTTTAATGTATCTTTTTCAATACAGTCCTATTACATCAACGTTGAAAATGCTTTGCTTGTAATACTTTATTTCTTTATTTTCAGATTAGTTCAAACAACGAGATATTGTTAACAATGTTATAATAATTGAAGACTAAGCACTTTTGAATTTTTATGATTAACTCATTTTAAATTATATAACTTCACTTAACATAAAAAAATGTTATATTGTTTAATTTGGGTCAAATATGATCAGTGTTTTTACTTTGCCAAATGTGTATATGAGCGTTCACGTTAAAAACAGGAATGCTTAATCAGTTTCTTATGTGTTATTCATACCGGCAAATTTAAAATTGTTGTATTTATAAAAAAAGAAGAAAGAAAGATTTTTTTTTTATAATATTTGCAGACAAATTTACCATTCAGGTTTTTTTATGTTTTGGGCATTTGACATATAAAGAAATTATTGAACGTACCGCTTCTTTTCTTGAAAGATGTTTACAGTATAGTTCAATTCGATTCTGTTTTGCAATTATTGAATTGTACGTAGAACTTGGATTTTATTGCTGAAATTTGACTTTGAAGTCTTTAAAATTAAATTTACTCTATTTAGAAGGCTTCCAGTTTGAAATGGTAGAATATTGAGCATTTGGATTTATTCAATTTTGAGTTAAAAAATTGTAAACACCTAGTATTTGGAATTCCACTGTGAACCTAATAATTTGATTTGTAGTTCAAATTTTAATCAATTTTTTCAGATGTAAACAATTAAAATAATATACGACTTACGGTTAAAAGTGGAAACAAACTGAAAATTTATTTTGTTCAACAGTTGAGAGGGACCCAAAAAAGCGCCGAGTCAAACCAGTTGAATCCGCACAGCAGTCGTTGCTTGACTTTGACCTGGGTGAAAGTTCAGACGACAGTGATTTCAGAATAGAGGATCATTGTGAAGAATCAGACGACGATTCTGTAGATTCCAATGAAGCTGGAAAAGGTAATCTGATCTACATTTTTCGAGCTTCAACCAATTCTTCATCTTTCACCGAATTTTTCTAAATTAATTTTTGGTTAGCAGAAGAAGAAGATGATGATTCGGAAGATTCGGACGATTCCACGGAAGACCCGGTGTTGGGAAAAACAAATGCCGGGATGACTGTGGGGCACGTAATGGAGAAAGCTCGCGAACAGGCATCGAAAGGAGGCCCCATTGACGAAAAATTGGCTAAAATGCTCATCTGCTGTGGCTGCCTTGGTGACCGAAGCGATGATATTAATGAAATTGTAGAGTGTGATGGTTGCGGAATAACCGTTCACGAAGGTGAGGATTTAAATAAATCTTTCGAACTTTAGTTTGAAATAAGTTCGAAAAGACCATTTTTTGAAAATAAAATTCTGATTCTTTGAAATGTTTTTATAAAAGTGTAAAATTTCAAAAAAACCTTAATATATCTCTGGCTTATTTCTTTAGGTTGTTACGGCGTATCCGACGTGGAAAGTTTCTCTAGTACAGATTCCCTCTCTCAATCAGCGCCTTGGTTTTGTGAGGCTTGTAGCGCAGGAATTGACGACCCCTCGTGCGAATTGTGTCCAAACAAAGGCGGAATTTTCAAAGAAACCGACGTTGGCAAGTGGGTTCACTTAGTCTGTGCGTTGTACGTCCCTGGAGTTGCTTTCGGAGAGGTTAGTTGAATTTTAAAACGAAAAGTATTTTCTTTGACAAACAAAAAGACGAGTAGGGGAAACCACCCTACAGTTGGTGGGGAAAAATGTAACAGTATATGACTGCATCAGTTTCGAAAAATAAAGAAAGTTTTTAATTTTTAAATAAATCTTGCATATTCAATTGAATATTCTTATAGAAAAAAAAATGTCACGAAATTAGTCAATTAGCTGTATTAAACAATTTTTTTCCACCCGGTCAAAGGTATGATTTTAACACTTTTATCCATCAATAGGTAATCGTTTCTGGTATTGCTCCTGCACGGAAAAATTTTTCGTATACTAGACGCACTTCCTATAGTACAGCAGCTGTACTATAGGCTTGGGGCAACAGCTACGCCGATTTATGGTGAGGAGTTGCGCGAAAATAAGAGGCAACCGTTGTCCCTCAAGGATGGGACGGCTCCTATCCCGAAACTGAGGCAGCGGTTGTACGGTGAAAATCTGCTGTCAAAATTGTAATTTTGGCGTTTTCGTAATTTCGTGCTTCTATTTGTTGTTTTTGGTTTAAAAGCGTTGTGTTTTATGCAGTCTTTTTGTGTTTTAAAGGACTTATGCATCTCTGAGTCTCTGCATTTTTCAAAGTTTTTATCTTTAAATCTTCATCGGAAAGGTAGAAGAATATATATTTTCTTGACATAAATGAGGTTATGTGAACGACACCATCAGTTGCATCGATGAAAATTTGAAGCTAAGTTAAGTTTTTTTCTTTTCAATCAAGGATTCAGAATTTATAAGCTTAGACATTTCATGTTATACGTTTTACAAGACTTCACATGTTTACACTTCCATACTTAAAAAATTGCTGTAAATTTGTAACTGTTAATTAACTCTAATGGTTTCAAATTTTGAAGCGTTTTCATTTGGTTCTTCCAAAATATTGAAATTAAAGAATTTTTTATTTTAAAAAATAGAAATGGAATAATTTGTTAAATTTTAAAGGGTTGTCGACAGTGTCAAATTCTTTTTTCACTAATAAAAATGTATAATTCATTTTTCCCCTTTTATATCCTTCAAGACTAAATTAAAAAATTGAAAGTCTTACTTGCTGCGTAGCTTTCAATCTGAAACTTCGAAAATTTAATTACTTTAAACTGGACTCGTTTTAAATTAAATAATCTCAAATTGAAATCATTTAAAATTGAATAATTTAAAATTGAAACATTGGAAATGGATTGGTTTAATTTTGGAATCTTTGAAAATTGCATCGTTTGAAAATAATTATATTTTATTCAATAAAAATAATTATAAGTAATGCTTAGCTAAAGAATTGTGAGTTGAAATGTCCGAAGTTTTATAGTTTTAAATATACATTAGTACAAGCATTAGTCAACGCATGTGCACTCACGACTCGCATGACACTAGTCAAATATTTTTGCACTAGTCCCGAAAACATGAACAACGGTTGTACTTTGCCACTGGTACAGCGCTTGCGCCGCAGAGGTATAGCTGCTGTCAGAAAATGGGACAGCAGCTACCCCAAATTGAAGTATAAGATTCGTCCTAGCGTTTGGCGCGGCTGTTTTACCTATAGGTACGTCTGGTGTACCAAAATTTTTTCCGTGTGGGCACGACAGAATATTCAATTCTCTATAATTAAAAGTCAACAATAGTATACTTGCAACCAGAGTGAGTTTATTGACTAAATATTACTTTAAACTGTCATTAGTTTACAAAAATTATAAAAGTTTAAATTTTTGACATTTTTTCATCTCTAATATTCCACTAAATTGGCAGGATTGGTACGAGATCTTTAATGTTAATACCATTTAACATGCCTTTCGGAGAAGTGCAAAATTTGTATGTATGTTAGTCCTAAAGATGATATCTTTTCCAAGTGACTCCTTAACACAACTAAACTCTCTAGACTTTTTCACAACTGCAAATTCACTATTTTTTTGGTTTCTTTTTTGCAAAAACTTAAATTTAAAAACTTCATGAATCAAAATTAAAAAAAAAACATTTAACTTGAAACAACTGCGAGACAGTCACAGAGCTGCCAGTTTTGACACATAAATTTTACACAATTTTTCGATTATCTACTTTTGGTTATCTACTGTTGGAAAATATAATTTCAAATGGAAAGTCCTCAAATATTTATAAATAATGAAGAAAGAACTCTTTGTATCAATATATACATTTCATAAAGCATCAAACTTTGATTCTAATGTATAAACATGTCACAAAAAGGTTACATTCAGGTAAAAAGTATAAATAATGAGGCGGCAAATTTTTTTCAGACTGAAAACTAATTTTATGATTTCATACACTAATCAATTAAAATATTTCAATCAAACCTTTTTTTCCAGTTTTCTAGTTAATTAAGATTATCTACTGTAAAGCATTATCTACTGTAGGGTGGTTTCCCCTATTTTTAAACTCAGGGTTACTAAAAGACCTGGAAGAGTGATGGAATTTTAAAAAAGCTGGATTTTTTTATTAGCACCTACTTGAAAGTCTTAATAATTATTTCAGTACTTCACGGCGAATTGTTTTCAATTCAATAATTGAAGCGTGCTCTGTAACAGTGCATTATGCGATACTCGTCATAAGGGTCATCTAATATGTGAATATAGTTACAAAATGATCCTTGTGTCAAGTGGCGCCTAATACACTGTTTTAGAGGACGCTTCAATGATTGAAAAGCCCTTTACATTCCCTGGTAGAAATAATTTCTATGAATATGTACGAAAACTTTTATGAATTTCCGTGAAAATTTCTACCAATTTTTACGAAAATCTCGATGAATCTTTGTGAAAATGTCTACGATTTTTTAATGCATTTTGGACTCTGAATAGTTTTTTCTTAGAAAGCTTAGATTTTTATATTTTTCCGGACAATCGTGCATACTTTGTGAAATTAATGTGTCCTAGGAAGAATTGCAGCATAATTTGTTGCAGTATTTCTTAAATCTATTCAATTTACATAATACATCAAATTTTTTGACACCTCGAAATGATCTGTTTTTAATCTAGCATCTTCTAAAGTTTTGCAAATATTGATACTGGGTTCAGGGTGGACTTATCACGCATCTGCCGCCGTTTTTGAGAAATTTCAAAATTTAGGAAATCTGAATACTCTGGAAAAAGTTGTTCGCGAAAAATTACAGCGTTCCATGGCGGTAACATTTTCTTATAAAATTGTAAAAAATTATGAATTTTGGAGTCGTAGACATTTCTATTATTTTGTTAGTAAATAGTATTATTTTATTTCCAATTGTGTCTAGACATTTATAATTTTATATGAGAAATTACAAACATATCTTTTGCACATTGCAAATTTTCGTTATTTTTGGTAGAAATCAAGATTTGCGATAGAGAATTGCTGTAAAGTATAAAAAAGCTACCAAGTAGTCAAATCCTTAAAATATAAGTTTAAACGTGATTTTATGTTAATGCCCTAGAAACTATGCGATTAAAACCAAAGAACACCGACAAAAATAACCAAATTTCTACCTGTCAGTAACAAGAGATTCTCAAAACTTATTTAAGGAATTTTTATATCTTTAATAGTTTTTTAAATTTGACATATTTTGGGTAAAAAATGAAAATACAGAGATTATGGTGAAATGTGAAAAACTATTCAAGATATCGAAAATTCTTGCAATAATTTTTTTTTTTTTTATTATTAGTTAAAATGTGATGTCAATTATTAAGATAGATTAGGCTGCACAGGTAAAAAATTTAATTTGAATTTGAAGTTATTAGTACAAAATTTTAAGGAGAAGTCTGTAGTAACAAATTCTTGATACTCATTTGAAGAATGTTCTATGCCTATCTTTAAAAGATTCAAAAATTTTACGTATTCAGTCCAAAAAATGAAAATTCAAAGATGACATACCTAAATGGTAAAATTTTTGAAACTACTCTGGAATATGTTACTACAGATATCTCATTAAAATTTTTGCGATAACGCTTTTTTTATCTAAAATTTTTCCTATAATTCGACCTAGAAATCTATGACAACCTGTTTTCGATATGTATTTTAGAAAAATACTATATCTTTATTAATTTAAATCAGTTAATTATATTTATTATTATTATACCACTAAGCCATTTCCCTTTCGGGGTGGGCGTGTCTTGCTCGGTTGGAAACTATTGGTGTGTAGGTGGGTATATAGGTGTTAGGTATAGATATTTTAGATTGATCTGGAATTCTCGTGTTATTTATTTAAATGACACGTACATTCCGCAACACTGCTCCGAACCAGGTTGCTGATCAATCTCTCCAGCGATCTTCCCAAGTGAAGAGCCTCACAAAGTTGTTATGTGTGGTTCCTCACTTGGGCCCATTAGTATCCAAGGTCTTCGTTTCAGGCGTCATTCACTCTGTTTACAAACTATTTGTCACCACCCTTTTCTGTCCTGGCATACTACTCTAGCTTCATTCACGTCCATGCATTTTTTCATTCAAGCTCTCGTGTTTCTATGGCTTCTTATGTTTCTTCGGATTAGTGTCTCATTCACAGATTCTAACCATTCGACTGGTGGTCTACCTCTGGGCATTCTGCGATTTACTTTCCCTTTATACACTTGTTTAGTCAGTCGTTCATTTTTTCAAGATGTCCGAACCATCTCAACTGATTTCTTTCCCATGTGTCCACTATTGTCTCTTTTGCACCACATTCTTTGTGGATTATCTCGTTTCGGACTTTGTCCATCAGTGTTTTCCCGCATATTGTGCGCAGAAGTCTCATGCCAATCGCGTTAATTTTACTCCTGTCCTTCTCTTGTCATGTCCATGTCTCGCTACCGTATTGTACAGTTGGTACGAATATAGAATTAGGTATGGCCATTTTAGCTTTTTTTGATATGTTTTTATTTGTGAGGATGGACCCTGCTCTACCGATGACCTGCTCACCCTTATACGTTAAAAAAGTTAATTTTTTCACATGTGTTCAGTGTTACCTCTACATCCTAATCTATGGAACCGATTGACTATAAATTCTTACGAAGTCAGTCACAACAGATTCACGATTCATTTTGCAGGAATTTTCTATATCTTGAATAGTTTTTCAAGAATGCAAAATAAATAAATAATTCAATTATTGTTTAATTATGCTAAAGGAAAATAGGTTTAACAAAATAAAATATATTTCTGTAAATTCTTATAGAAAATGAAGTATCGGCTACGTTCGGTGCACCTAGCTACTCTATCCATTTCAAATTGAAATTGAAAAATCCAATCTAAGTTTTAATTGAATAATGTAGTACCATTGCATTAAAGAGTTATCAGTTAAATCAATTAAACTCTTATCAAATGAGAAATTCAATTAAAATTAAATTAATTGACCTTACCTACATTAGTTTGTTTAAATTACATTTAAACAAATTCATGAAATCCCATTAAAAATATTTTAATATACTTGTCTTGTAAAGTACCCTGTACACATTTTTTAAATAAACATTAAAAAGCCATATTAGACATTATGAAACTTGTTGTTGTTGTATAACGTCTACAATGGCTATTTAAAATTTCTATAGGTTACTTTGTAGACAATTTTTTTAAATATATTTTATTATATATATATTTTGTTTCAAATTACTTGGCCAGCTTTAATTTCACAAATTCATGTAGATATTTGGCAGATTTTTGGAATTGCAGAGGTTTTTGTAGAAATTCGTGAAAAATTAAACCTTGTGGATGGATTTTCCTATTTTTTCCTAGAAAATTGTAGCTATTCATAATTGTGTGTAAAAACTTGTAATTTTCTAAGAACAAAATTTGAAAAACTATTAGTTCTTCTAGATGTATATATTCGTCGAATTGTATAAAAAGGCGTAATTATTGATCATTCTTGGTAGAAATGCGTTATTTTCTACAAAAAACTTTCATACTTTGTAGTTTTCTATGCCGAAGTATTACACACCATATAATTTTCTATGATAACCTGCAAAACCGACGTTTTCATAGAACTTGTAGTTTGTCATAAAACTTTCTTCCACCAGAGTTTGTATTGATTAATACTTCTACGAGAAATTGTTGGTAAATTATTTTGCGAATGTGTTAAAATTTAAAATAACACACTGGATTTTTAAAAAAGTTGACCTGGAATGTTTTCAAACGTAGACCTAGAAAAGTGATGGAATTTTGAAACCTGACTTCTGTAGGAACCCTATTAACAAGCTTTTAATTTCAGGTCGATCGGTTAGCAAGTGTTACTCTATTCGAGATGGCTTACAGTAAATGGGGAGCAAAGCAGTGTTCTTTGTGTGAAGACTCTCGATTTGCTCGAACTGGAGTCTGCATTGAATGTGACGCAGGCATGTGTCATACCTATTTCCACGTTACTTGGTAAAGAAGTTGACATAATTTCTTCTAAAAGGTTGAATATCTAACCAGCTTGAAAGATGTTTTTACATATTTTATACATTGTTATTTCAGTGCTCAAAGAGAAGGACTTTTATCCGAGGCTCACAGCGAAGAAGTAGATCAGGCAGATCCATTTTATGCTCACTGCAAATTACACTCTGACAAAACACTCGTTCGTAGAAGGAGACGCAATTGGCTCGCATTGCAGTTACGAGCTCAATTTCGTTATCAGTTATTGAAGCAGCCTGAACATTTGGACTCTGAAGAGCAACGTAGAATTCAAAGAAAACTTGCCAAACACCGACACAAGTACTTGGCTCACAAGACTTCAAGACCTTCTCCATGGGGTAAGACACTTCAATTAATAAATGTCTATTGTGTACGGCCGCGGAAACAGCCTGGCGCCATCTGTTGCCTAAAAGCGGTGCTTTTTTAGGGATGAATTCCACTTGTTTACATGCGAATGAAAATAAATAAATTTGTACTGAAAATAAGAGTTTAACTATCGGATAACGAGAGTGTCTGTAGGAAAACTGATAAAATCTCGATTTAGGGGAAAAAAACTTTTGCTCGAGTTTATTAAACGGTTTGATCGGAGTTGAGTTTTGAATTTAGCTGTCTATGACAGATCAATCGGATTACAAATATCACATAAAGCTCTTCAAATCTTTTTGCTGGTCTGGAGGTCAGACCATGTTTACTATATGTTTTTGGGGTCGCTGAATCCGAACCCGAAGTCTAAAAAACCCCAGCAGGTCAGAGTTTTGACATACCTCAAAAAACCTCATAAAAAATCTTTTTCCTGGTCTGTAGATCAGGCGATGTTTAATATATGTTTTTTGGGGTTGCTGTATCCGAATCCGAGGTCCGAAACCTCCCAGAACGACAGCGTTCTGACATAACCTAAAAAAACATAATAAAAAATCTTTTTCCGGGTCTGGAGGTTGGACCATGTTTATTACATGTTTTTGGGGTCGCTAAATCTGAATCAGAGGTCCAAAAAATCCCAGCAAGTCAGGGTTTTAACATAACCTCAAAAAACCTCATAAAACTTTTTTTCCGAGTCCAGGGGTCAGAGCATGTTCACTATATGTTTTTGGGGTCGCTGAATTCGAATCTGCAGTGTCAAAAACTCCAGCACGTCAGGGACGCGAAAAAGAGACCATTTTTTCAGCGACCCCAAAAGCATATAAAAATGGTCTCCTCCGGACTCGAAAAAAAATGTATGAATTTCTTTGAGGTTATCTCAAAACTCTGATGTGCTGGGGTTTTTTGGACCTCGGATTCTGATGCAGTGACCCTGAAAACATGTAGCAAACATGGTCTGACCTCCATGCCCGGAAAAAGATTTTTTATTAGGTTTTTTGAGGTTATCTCAGAACCCTGACCTGCTGGAGTTTTTCGGACCTCGGATTCAGATTCAGCGACCCCAAAAACATATAGTAAGCATGGTCTGACCGCCAGATCCGGAAAAAGATTTTTTTTGTGTGGCTGTGTAATTATTATTTTAAAAAATAAAAATAAATTATTCAAACAAATTCCATTTGTTCAAATAATTGAAAATTACTAATTCAATGTTAATAAACATTCAACTAGACTAATAGAAATAATTTTCAGTAAAAAAACGAGAATAAAGTGCTCAAAAGGTCGATTTCATAAAAAATTGACATTTTTGGTTTCAAGAGTAGTTTTCAGGCTCCCGTGGATAATTTTCAACAAACCCCTATATTTTCCCGTAACATTGTCCCAAACCCTGAAAAATTATTTCAAAAACTCAAAAAACTGATTTTTTTCCATTCATTTTACATGGGAAACTTCAAAAGTCAAAATCGAAACCTGTTGAAATGAAAATTAAAAAAAGTAGGGAATTTCTTTTTCCGGATTTTGGAATTAAGCGGGGGGGGGGGGGGGGAATCGATGGCCTCTCAAAATAAAGTGTTTTTGGACCACCCTTATGTACATAACATATTCCTAATTTCCTCTATTTCAAGCATACGGATATTCTAGTGTGAAAATTACACAATTCCTGATAAAAATACCACTGGTATTTCCATGTCCTCAGATTCCTGTGGCACATTTTTATTGTACAAAATAACAATATTTATCAATCCTACATGTAATTATTTACTTGAATGTTTTATAGTGAGTGTCCCGTGTCTTATTACTAATTTATTAATTTTTCTAACACAAAGAAAAATGTTAGGAGATTTATGATTATAATTATAGATTTCCCTAATACTTCTCTTTATGTTATATATTTTTTACTTAATAAACATCTATAATTTAACGTCGTATGGGGGAGAACTAAAAGACGTTTGTCTGATTACGCTGCACTGAATGTTGCTTATTCCAGTCACTTTTAACTCCTGCACCCTCACCACATGAATGACTGCTAAACTTTTTCTGTTCTTGAGCGTTTCAGGGTGAAAATCGATTGAATGACTTATAGCTTGAAATCCTGTTTTTATTAAAATATTCATCACCAATCCCCTTGTTGACATTCGACCGGTAATTTTTAGGGCTATGTTCATGAACAATAACGAAACTAGAACGGGTTCAACTGGGATGAAAAGGCAATTTTTTAACGAAATCTTTTTGCAAGAAAGTTCCCTCTATTATTTTGCTTCGTTTTGAAAAACGTTATATACGTTTTAAAGCAATCATTTATGCACTTATTATATTTAAAAACAATGCATACGTGCTATCTTATGTAAATTTCAAATTTCTATCCCTAAAATATTTTAGGCCTTGGCTGCCGCGGGCGATGCCTGTCATATCCGATAAATATCAAGGTCATGTCCGTACTAAATTCAAAATATTTACTGACTTTTTTACTTTCTTCTGTTTAGTGCCAACTCAAAAAATGCCTCGTCTACTGACAACATCTGCATCTGCCTGTCGGCAGTTATCTCGAAAATCTGAATTGATGGGAGTGGACACGATCGCACTGGAAGCCCAGGAGGCGCAATTAGTCGCCTTGGTTGATATCCGAAAAAAATGGCACATCCCTCCTGCTTTCAGTGTCGAGTTTATTGGATACTACTTGGATAGAAATCTACGAGTTACTTCTATGAAAAGAAGACTGGAAGAACTGGTAGACATCAATTCTCAGCTACTTAACGAGCAGCAGAGACTCGATAAAAAATATGACGAAGCTATGAAAGAAAATGAGGAGCAGATCAAGATGAACGTTTCTTTGAAAGATAAAATTGAAACTTATCATAGAGTCTTGAGGACTGCGGGTTATGTCAAACCTCTACCTTTTGTGGCAGACATTGCCAAGCCTAGAATGCCACCTACGCTTGGTAAGATTTACTTTTTCGTTTTCTTTTTCCTTCTGATTTTTTCTTTTCTATCAGCAGACAACTGAATTTTTTTTGGTCTATTTTCCAGGCGTACCAACAGCAGCTGCCTTGAAAATGGGGGTAGGGTTCCCACTTCCAGTGGGAAAAGGAGGAGAGGTTGGTCGAGAGGGAAGAGTTCTTAGCAGCCAAGCTCACGATCAAAATCACAAAGGAGAATTGACTTTGAGACATCAGTGCGGCATTTGCAGAAGGAATACCAATCAGCATCTTCTTGCCAAATGCGACACGTGTCATCTTCATTATCATCTCTCGTGTCTGAGTCCACCGTTGTCTCGGATGCCTAAAAAAACTAAACTTATGGGCTGGTAGATGTGACTTCTAACTTAAAATGATGTTTCATTATATGTGGCAGTCATGGAGTAATAGTAGTTTAGGGGGAAGATGTACGCTGAATGGGAAAGGAGTTCGCCTCGTTTTGTAGAAAAATGGCAACAATTTTCTGACACAGTTGTCCTTACTATCACTCCATGGGCAGAATGCATGTCAGAAATATCATGATCTGCAAGTGGTGCGTGGTCACTCAATCTAAATGAAACTGGGTCAAATTACATTGCTATGTAAGAGACACTTGAGGCTGTTAGGATTTTAAATTTGTTGTTAAAAAAAAACAGGAATTATGACATTGAATTTTGGGCTTTTTTTTTAATTATTGACATTTTTTAAACCAAAATTGGATTTTGAGAAAACTTCGACGTACTCTTTGGTTCAACTTTATTCAAAATCCAATTGATGATTCCAGAAATTTCGATAACTCAAAAAAAATCGAACCCCAAAATTCAATATGGCTTAACTCCCGTAATTTTACAAAATTTCAAAAATCCTTTGGAACCGCACGTTTCTTAACACGATGGGGCTGAACCAACTTCAATTGCAACGTCCTTACATTAAGGATTTCCTGAATGATTATGGTAGTGTATAATCCCGCGGACATTTCATTACCAAAAACAAATAAAAAACAATCAGATCCCTTTTGAAAATGTCAATTTTTATGCTCAAAGTATTTAGAAAGTTAACTGTAAGGTCATTTGCGATTTTGCAACTAATTTTCAAAATTTTAATTTTGTTAGCTCTGTAACCCCACGCATAATTGATGACCAAATATGAAACGAAAATCTTTTCGAAAAGTCGATTTTTATGTTCAAAATATTTAAAACAGAAACAAAATTTTACAAATTTTATTTCAGAGTATTTTCGTATATAATTTTTCGACTGTTTAGGGCAGTCTGTAATGTAACGAACAATATAAAGATTAAAAGCAAAAAATCCATCGGGTCCTTTTTTCATGATAAAAATATTTTAAAATACAAATAATAATTTTCACTTATGAAACTTTCTGTTTTTCATACAAAATCATAAATCTTCATCATTATCAATTAAAAATTTTGATTTTTTATACTTTGTAGTTATCTATGCCTAAGTATTATACACCATATGATTGTTAATATAATAGTTAACATTAAATGTTAAAAAAACGAATTAATACTCCAGAAATTTATAATTAATTGGACTATACATTGAAAAAGATAGTTTCTATTAGGAAATATGGTAAAAAATAGTTACATGAGAAATTATTAGGGCTGAGTGTAAATTCTAAAATGGTATCTGTTTTTTTTTCGCCCAATGCAAAAATGTGTGGGTTGGCATCCAAAAAAGTAAACAACAAAATGTTTAAACCGGCTAATATCACCTGTTCGTGTTTTGGATTTAAAAATTGAAAAGTAACCTTTTTTTTTTTGAAAATTTTTTGAAAATTCGCAAAAAACATGTTTTTTATTGAATTAAATGTACACTTTTTGGAAAAAGTTGAATATGTGTTAAAACAAGTAAACATTGAGAAAAAAATCCCAAAATTCCTGAATCACGAAAAAAAAATTTCCCGAGAAAACAAAATGACATGTTTAGTTAGTTTCTGTTGAAGAAATTCCAGATTCAACATACTCAACTTCTTCCAAAATGTGTGCATATGATTCAATAAAAAAAATGTTTTTTTTTTGCAAAATTAAAACAATTTCTAATTTGAGAAAAAAATTTGATTTTCAATTTATAATTTTTGATTATTGTTAACTAGGAAAAACTGAACATATACAAAATTCTCCATAATTTTGAAACCAATACAAAAAATTTTTTCTATCAGATTTTTTGAATTTTCAAATCCGCAAACCGAACAGAAGATTATCCGATTTAAACAATTATTTTTCTTTACTTTTTCGGATGTCAAACCATACTGAATAGTTTGGTTCAGAATGACGCATAAACTAGTTGTTCAATATATAGACTAAATCATTATGAATTTCTGGAGCATTAATCCTTGCTGTGAAAATCCTAAGTTTTAGAATCTATCATTTATAATACTAACAAAAATAAATGAAAAATATGACTTTATATTTTTAAGATTCCATTTCTAGATATTTTGAACATAAAAATCGACTTTTTCAAAAAGGGCTTTATAGATTTTTTGTTTCTGGTCTCGAAATGTCCGTGGAATTACCGACTAGCATAATCATTCGGAACTTCTCATATACAAGGACCTTGCAATTAAAGTTGGTTTAGCCGCTTGCAGATAGATCCTGATATTTCTGCCGTGCACTGGCACATTTCTGTAATTTTTAATTATAATATTGTACAATATTTTCATTTTTCTGTAGGCAATGTTCGGAATGTGATAAAGAATCATCTGGTTCTGATGTAGAACGAGTTGACACTTCCGCTCCCCGAAAACTGCGACATGGTAAAGATGGGGCTAATCATACTCCAACGCCAACTCAAGATCTTACAGTTTCCACCCCACAGACTCCAACCACATCTAAACATTTTGGAAGTAATTTGAATACTCCTACCACTCCCAAGGTAATTAGAAATTATTCTTTTATTCCCTGCGGATACGGGGACGGTTGTGCCGTCTATGCAAAAATTAGTGTATTACCCTTAATCGCTGACTTTTTGTGTAGTTAACTATAAAACCAATGGCGCCAATTCCTTTGATGGAACCTTTGATGCAAGTAGATGAAATTAATTACAACCACCAACCGAACAACATACCAGCGAGAGAAGGTTCGCCTGAATATATGGTTGCGTCGGCTGATGGAACTGAATCAGTTTCCGCGAGAAGTGCCAAGAAACGGAGGAGGGAAAAGCACAAGCGATATACTCCAGATCCAATCACTGGTATTAAACAAAGAAAGCGGAAACATAAGAGAAAGAGCCTGGATGTGGAGAACCCGGAAGGACAAGGTCAACCGGAGGTTCACAGAAGAATCACGATTAAGGTATTGCAAGATTTAATGGTTCAGAAATATTGGTTAAATCCTTCATATTCGGGGTGTCTAGCGATTATTAAGAACACAATTCAAGGTCTTTTCCAGGTTTCCTTTTTTCTTCAGCAAGGAATAAAATATTAGCTTTCTATAGATGTAAAAAAATGACTCATTACATCGTACATTAAAGAATGTTACTGAAAAAAAAACATTTGTTCAGAATATAATATTTGTTCAGAATTTGTTATTTATTAGGTGCGCAAATAAGTTCTACCCGTTTTAAGCAACTTTCATTTTATTTATAAAAATCTAACAAAATGCAAGTATTAATTAATATAGTAGCCACTGGCTTCTACTACTGTTCCCGAACGCTCAGGCAATTCATGGGTTTCATAGCGAAAGAAGGGTTGATTTTTGCACGCTATAATTTGGTGCTCAGCTAAGCTGTTTTGTAACGGAACTTTGATGTGGCCTAGCGTTGTCGTGCTGTACTGGTCTTCATCGATGTCCAGAATATAATTTCTTTTTTTTGATTTTTTGGCCAAACGGTGCAATTGAAAATAGTAACATTGGCGAACGTTACTCTTTTCAACTGAACCTTTGGCGAGAAAAAATCCAAGAAAAGAGATCATATGCTGGGAATGGGCGAAGACCAGTACAACACGACAACGCTAGGCCACATAGAAGTTCCGTGCTCCGCCAAATCATAGAAAAATTAAAATGAGGAATTCTGTCGCATCCGGCTTACTCTCCACATATTGCCCCGTCCGATTACCACCTTTTTCGCTCGTTGCAAAACAGCTTAGCTAAGCACCAAATTAAAATTGAAGCTGAAATGCGAGAAGTGGTGGATGACTTTATAGCGTCAAAAGATCAAACTTTCTTTCGCCATGGAGTTTATTGCTTATCTGAGCGTTCGCGAACACTAGTAGAAGCAAGTAGAAGCCAGTGGCCAATATATTAATTAATACTTGCATTTTGTTGGATTTTTATAAATAAAACAAATATTGCTTCGAACGGGTAGAACATATTTGTACACCTAATAGCTAGTGCTTTTCTACGACATTTTATGGTTTAAAAATTCGTTCTGAGAGCATGACAGATTATAATCTGAAACTAAATTAGCATCGACATTTTCAACTAATAATTTTTATGATCCGTAAGTTCAGTATGACAAAATATATATACTTTAACATTCTTTACCAGTTTTGAAATATGAAAATACTATTTTCTCAAAAATTTCAGACTTGACTTGGCGTACTCTAACTTAAAGTTTATAAAGTTATTCATACTATTAAAATCGGTTTATTGCAATCTATAAATAATGATTACAGTCGTATAAAAAGTGCTTTGAAATCTATCTATCTATCTATCTATCTATCTATCTATCTATCTATCTATCTATCTATAT
>CAKNXH010002444.1:386781-402876 GCA_932178445.1 Andricus quercusramuli
ACAGTGCAATGTTTGCGATACTCCTGGAATATATATATATATAAAAGAATAATCAAAATTTAAGGTTCTCATGAAAAATTCAAGATTTCCAAGTTTTTGAGGTTAAAAAAAATTAAGAGAAATTACAGATTTTCAGGATTAGTAGTAAATTGGAATTAAAGTGATTCTTCATTTTATTGGGTTATTAGATAAAGCCCATTCCTCGGCCGGAAGGGGACATGGCTTCGGAATCCAGTCCTCAGATGTTCGTCGCAACCTCGACTAGCACCGAAATCACAAACACCCCACCGCCAAAGTTTCCAGCTCCACTGCTTCCACCTCCGGTTTTAACCAGTACACCAGTAAATACAACTGGCGTTACTGGACGATGTTCAGGAGTCAATAGAAGATCAAAGGACGCTGATCTTCTGACCCAGTGCAATGTTTGCGATACTCCTGGAACTAGCCAAAATCTTGTTCTGTTAGTGTTTATCTTTTTACTTTTACATTCTACAATGTTTAGTAATAGCTTACATTATTTTTCACTAAAAAATGTTGAACTTGACTTAAAGGTGCGACGAATGCAAGAAATGCTACCATTTTACCTGCTTGGATCCTCCAGTGAAGAAATCACCGAAAAGACGAGGATATTCCTGGCACTGTGCTGATTGTGATCCAAGCGTAAGTATCTGCTAATTTCCTTCAATAACTTTATGGATTTTTGAAACACACCATTTTTAAATTACTCATGTTTTTTTCTATTTTCAGGCGTCTGAATCCGAGAACTAGCACTTTCTGCATTAGGAATGCAGTTTTATTCTATTTAATCGATTAAATTGTAAAAAAATAATTCAAGCAATCATCTGGTGAGAAATGCCAATATCTTTATATTTTACAAATAAAAATATGTAAATTGGCTTAGTCAACATATTTTTATGGTTAATTTACTAAATTTGACGAATTTAATTTTTGTGAGGGCACAAGTGACTGAATTTGAATATTAACATTATTCAATTTATAATTTTTTAAATACTGGTATTCGTACTCTTAGTTTAATATATTCAGTTGTTAAAAATATACATTTGCATTCAAATGAATGTGCATTTCTATTTCTAAGCCCTACACTCAATAATTGGAATATTTGCAATTGAAGGTTGACCCTGAAATTAAAACTGTTTTTTTTCCACAAGAAAAAATATAAATTTCCAAATAAAAAATTCTATGCATTTCTGTATTCCACAATTTATTACAATTTTTTCCGTACATTTATGAGTAAAAATTACACGATTTTAGTTTCTGGCCTCCCATGAAGCCATTTCTAAAATCTAAAGCAGACATCTGAGGCTTTCCTGGTATACGTATTTTTTTAATAGATACCCAGGTGTTGTCTTTACATTTTACAAGTAGAGAATCACCTTTCTTGTTGTAAATCACTGTTCCTGCGAGGTGAACAATTAACCGTTTTTAAAACTCAGTGATTGATTTTTTACCATATGAGGCACAAAAAATGACAACTGGGCATGCAAAAGTGCGACTTTGTTATGCCTATAAAAGTGGATCGCAAGATAAGCTAGGGCTACTTTTCTTCTCATTTAGGAGGAAATGAAACGAAATGGTCCAATTACAACCTTTGAAACGTCGAACCGCAACGTGCACAGGTGCCCCAGTTATTTTTTCTCGATTGCTCTGAAATCAACTATTTTGTGTCCACTCTAATACAGGCTTGGAAAGTCGAAATTTTCATGTAGATATTGGAAAAATAGTTTTTTTCTTCAGTTGAAAGTACGTTAGGTTAAGACCTATCGATAAACAAATACTTCTGCAGTTTTTAGAGCAAAACATGAATAAATGCATTTAAAAAAAAAAAAAAAAAAAAAAAAAAACAAGAATAAAGTGATCAGATTGAATATACAGTAGTAAAAATTATGTTTTCTGTCACGTGTAATGTTTTCCTTATAACAAAAGAATATTTTCAAACCCTTCTGAAATTTTTAAAGAATAAAACTACAAACAAAAAAGTATAGCTCATAACAGGGATCACAGCAGTTCAGTAGTTCAATTTAAGGCCAAAAATTGGATTTTTTCCGGGCAAAGGGGATTTAATTTATAATTAAAAACTTTACATATCACATAGACATAGATTTACTTATCACGAAAGTTTCCTTAAACTAACAGTTGCGCCATTCTTAGCAATTTTTCCACAAACTAATCATTTTTATTATTTTTTTAACTTGTTTAGGTAGCTTCAAAAACTTTCTTGAACACAAACACCTCTTGACTTTCACGGATAAAAAGACATCAGAAAAAAAATTAAGAAGGTAAACAATAAAAAAATAGATTAATAGAATAAAAAAATACACATTTGAACTTTTCTATAAATTTTCATTCTTCATTCTTGTCCGTTTTTTCTAGTGTATTCTTTTTAGTATAGAATCCTGCATTATTCAAAGTGTTTTTCTAAGTAAAAGCTAGAAAGAAATAATTTAATAAAACCCAAATATTACTTTTTGAAAAAAACTCCTAATTTTCTGTTTTTGTTTCCTTAAGACTTTAACATTGTTTTTCTAATGTATTTTCATCAGTTCATTCAGATGCTTAAAATATTTATAAATTTCCGATAAAAATTATAGTGTAAAAAAAAAAGTTAAAAGAATTATTGTCCACGAAAATAAGAACATTATGGAGATAAAAATTTCTTAAATATCCATTTTGCTATCCTGTAAAAAACAGTCATATAAAAATCAGCTCTAAATTTTACTGTTTTGGGGGACATAATACGCCACTTTTTGGCAAATTATTTTTGATTTTCAAAATTTTGTTTCTATAAACTACAGTACCATCAAACGTCTAATGTTTACGACCTTCTTGATGTTTTCTAGAAAAAATCATTTTTTAAATATTCCAATTTCGAGAAGTCAACTTTTGAGAGAATAATATGTTCTAAATTTTGAACTAATGAATTGATTTATCTATCGGGTCATTTCTTCGCCGTCGATGTCTTTCAAATCAACAAAATTACAAAAAAAAAAAAGAAAATCATTTAGGAAGTAACTTAAAATAAGTATAATCGAAGAAAATCTCTTTGAAAGCATTTTGTTTTCTAATCTCTTAAACTTATGTTAAGAATTCTTGAAAAATAAATCGAAACATTATGAAAAAATGGAAAAAGGGCCAGAAATCTCGATTTTAGGTATTTTAGGGAGTTTGAAATTTAAGGGGATTAGATGAAAAAAGGGATGGACTGTGAACCTTGTCATAAGGAGTAGTAGCCTCCACAATTTTTTTAGAATTTGAATCCTATCACAGAAAACATTTTTTGTTTCTCCTCTAAAATTTAATTTTTGGATTTCATCTGGTTGCCATTCTCAGTGCCTCATATGTAAAAGAAATTGAAATAATATAGTTATGTTACCTGCTTCTATGTCGCCCGATGATATTACATCAGGTATATCGGAAAATATTCGAATATCAGAAAGTTTCACAGCCTGTTCTTTGAAGTTTGTTCTCAAATTATACAATCCCGTTAGTGCTCGGTTTAGATCACATACATTTTTTGCTGTCATTTCTTTCCATTTCACGAAAGATATATCTGCTGTTATTTTGGGAGCTAAGCAAAAAAAGTATTTTTACATGAATTATCGCTTCAATACAATCGGCAAGAATTGTATTATATTGTTTAAAAAATAATTATGTGATGTAATTACCATACGTAACGCTCTCTTCACTCTGCGGTATCCCGCAGGATAAAACATCTGGTAGTTTCTCCACTGTTTTAATCAGTAATTTTGAGCCCATCCTAGCTAACTTGGTGTACAATTCGGGCTGTGTCTCTTCAGGACCAACAGTTGTTTTCTCTTGTGCTATTACTTCTCCTATATCGAATCTGAGATGGGGAATTATTGAATAAAATCTTAATTTTCCTGACTACTCTCTCTAATGTCAATTGCTTACTTTATAAAAAAATATGAAAATATGACTTGGCCATTCTGACATAGAAATGTCTTTTTATTCGCTTGAAACCTTATAAGATGCTGCAGAATTGACAAATTACTATTACTTTTTGAAAATTATGTATCCGGCTACAGGGGAAAAAATTCAAAGCATTTAAAAAAATAATACTTTACCTTTTTGGCTTTATTTTCATCAAAGAAATTCCGGTTTCAGTGTCGCCATTCATTAACGCATAAATTATAGGCGCGGAACCTCTCCATCTTGGCAATAAACTGGCGTGTACATTAATCATACCTCTAGAAAGTAAAAATATTGTTATACTCCTTTGACCTTAAAAAGTGTTATATTATTATTTCGGTGTTAAATGTTGAACTTACAAGGGAAATGAATTAATAATACGAGACGGAATTAGGTGACCGAAGGATACAACAACTCCAATATGAAAATCCAGGTTGTTAACATCAACAGGCCATTGATGGACAGTTATTCCATTCTCCTTTGCGTACTTTGTAAGACAGTTTTCTTTACCTTTGTACGCTGTTACGACTTCCAGACGACAGAGTAACTTCCGTAGTCTACTAATAGAAATGTTACGAGTCAAGGTATTCGAATATCGATTTTTATAAGAAAATGGCAATTAATATAAATTAAAAATGGCTGAGGATATTCGTATGAATGACCGTACGAATAGCTAAAGCACTGAATGCGTCGGACCGACATGACAGGTTACAAGCCACGTGAATGGTCAGATACTAGATACTTTTGCTATTCATCTGGCCTATAAAACATAAAAACGTAATCTTTAGTTTTTTTTTACTGCGTTTCGTTAAGGGAACAGATTAATTGGGTATTTTTGTGTTCAAAAACAATTATTTTTCAACGGATTTAACAAAAGTTCTAGAAGAGACATTTTAAAACTTTCCTCAGAGTATTTTAATAGATTTCAAAGTTAAAATAACCGTAAACTCTAAGAGACAAAAAAAAGAAGAAAGAAACATGAAACTTGACCGCCTCGAATTGGCCATGTGCGCATTTTAAAACTATTCAACAGGGCGCCTTTACAAAATAAGGTCCTATCACCACCCAATCCCAAAACAAATAAACTATAAATTCTTGAAAAATAAAATTTTAATCTAGTAATCTGGCCTATTCTTGCTCGATTGTTTTGCAATTATTTTCCCGTTCACTTTCAATTAAAAAAAAAAGTATCACAAAGCGGAAGTTAAAAGTGCACATTATCAAATGGCAGGAATCTTCGAAGACAAAAACCGAAAGTAGCCAGGTTTTTATTTGGCCGTGATAAATCTTGCTAAATGATTGCGAAACCTGGTTTCATGGTGGGGGGTGATGGAGAAAATTTTCCACAATCATGCAGCTGTGTAACAAGTTATTTCTACAGCCGGCCAAACCGATATATAGCCATTACTTTTTTTCAATATAAAGAGTAGATGAATTTAGATTCTAAACAAAATAAGAGATGTAGGGTTCTGGTGAACTGCAATGGCTTTATCATTCTGAACAGAAGAACACCAAGCGATTTTGAAGGACATTATACTTACACATGTAACATTCAAAAACCCACCATTCATTCAGCCTTGATTACCTTAATTGGAATCACGCAAATCATAGACTTAAAAGTCCTACACATCGTCACTTGATCAGATCACTTTTCAATTTCAAGCACACTGAAAACAATATAAGTAATACTCAAACAAGAAAAAATTATGAAATGGAAAGATGCTGACAAATAGAAAGAAAGAGGCTGTCAAATTCAATGGAGCGATGCGGTCCTCACCATGCAGTTCATCGGATTCCAACTCACTAGACGAAATGGCTGATAACCTAATCAAAACCATTTCAAAGAAAGCTGTAATGACCGGCGTGAATATTTCACTATTCTATCAAATTACAGAGCAGCCTCTTCAAAGCTCTGCTGTGGTGCTCAGTGTGTGAACTTGAAGAATACTTTGAAAGCCCTCTTAACATATTACAAGAAACATAACTTCGAAAACGATCTTTCACTACAGTATAATAACTTTTATACATTATATTCAGATATTCTAAAAGCAAAAAAGAACGCACACAGGACCGCAATTCTTTTGATCAACTAGCCTCAGGCAGGGATTGAAAAACTTATGGAAATTAAATAACTATTTTAGAGGTAAACCAAACTCTGTAGATAGCATCGATTTAGACAGATGCTTTGAATGCGTTCAAACAATTGTTCCCAAAGAGAACACTTTTAGTATCCCACCGAATTTTCCCGAGATCGCGATTCGAGACGCTAATCCAATTTCAGAAGCTTCAATCAGCAATATTGAAATCACTGCGGCTTTGAAAAAATAAAAACCAAACAAAGCCTCGGGAGGAGATGGAATCTCGTACGAGTTCTTAAAAAATGTACCAGAGTGCTGGATTCAACAAACGTGCTTTTATTTTAACAAAATATTAGAAGTAAAGAAAATCTGTGAATCCTGGGCTCATATACAGATCTTAAAATGTTTTACAAAAAAAACAACAAACAGGATCCAGGTAATTATCGACTTATATCACTAATTAACTCTTTCACAGGCTTCAGAAAAAACAGCAGTTGCCTCGACAATATTTTGTCACTGAATTCTCCGGTACGCGGAAAGAGGTGAACTGTTGGTTCTGTTTGTCAATTTCCGGAATACTTTTCCTTCCGTCTCCCACAGTTTCCTCTAGAAAATATTGTACAATCTTGGTGCCAGCTATGAAAATGCCAATATTCTGGAAAACATTTCTGAGAAAACGAATATTGCAGTGAAAAATAATTCTGGAACTAACAAACCCATCATGATCACAAGGTTTTTTTTTTGCACGGGATCTTGCTCCTACTGGCAGATTACGAAGAATTTTTCAAAGCTTAGGAATGAAAAAAATCTCAAGGTGCTTTTTGAAATATTGTAATCTCAATAACTAAGAAGTGAACGTCCACAAAACAAAATAATTAATATGTATCTAGGCTTGCCACTCTTCCAATGATCGATATTAAAATAAGCAAAGTATGGCAAACTTAGGAACAAACTCACCAATTGATTAAATTTAAACTATTGGAAACCTATACCAAAATGATTTAAGAGCCTTGTTAAAAGTACGTTGTTCAGGGTGTCTAGTGATCAGACAATTTTAAATTTCCGGGTTTTTCCTGGCCACATTTTTTGCCTATGACCAATTTAAAGATGTCTTTTTGTAATTTAACAATGATTTATTTACATGTGCCAAACTTATCCTCAATCACAGACTGAAATGATAAATATTAATCGAAACTACATTACCGATCACGAGCACGACACCGCCTGTTTATCGACGATTGCTTAAATTCTTTTAATGTTAATTATATCAGAGTAACATTTTTGTCTCCTAAACAGGTTGAAAGCTATCGGTATTCTTGATAAAATGAACCAGGGTGAAGTTTTTTCTACTGAAAGAAATAGTTTTTTTTTAATATGTCAAATGAACGCGCTAGAAGCTCTGGTTGTTTTATGGAGCGCAAGTGTGGTATTTACGATATCTAGATGAAATAGAGAAAGTTCAATCGAAATTTTTCTACAAGAGCACTCTGCGTACACTCTAACACACCTGGCCATGCAATCAGACTTCAATTAGGTCTAAAAGAACTATCAAACATATTGTTGATGTTAATTCTGAACATGTTAGCGAAAATTCTATCGATGGAAGATAATTGAATTCCTGAACAATGTTTTTTTTTCGTTAAAACATCTCAGCGGTTCTCCTTCAAACTCTATTAAATTTAATTGATATAAGCGAGCCGAAATATGGCTAGAGTTTATTGGTGAAAAATTACTCTGGAAATCCTTAACCTTACATTCACTAGACAAAAATCACGAACGCAAGAATCATAGCTCAATAGGATTTTAAAAAAGGTGAAATAGGGTTATTAAGAAAAAGGGACGGGTTTAAATTTATTTATTTTTAGATTCCGAAAAAAAGAAAAAAATCTTTTTATAAGAAACTGTATAGTTTTAAAATAATAATAGATTATTTTTTTATGATTTCTGTCATAAGAGAATTTATTTTTTTTATTGGATATATTTAGGTCGTTAAAAATCCATTCCCGGCAATATGAAAAACTCGAGAAAACGTACAATTTGTTGAATAAACCATGTTTATATATTTTAATCGTTCTCATAACGAAGAATATTTCCTCTTCTAAAAATGCTTTCATTAATAATTAAATCACGATACTTTAAGTATAATTAAATATTTCTGTCCAAGACTTGTTATTTCATTCTTACTATAATTCACATTTTGAATATACAAAGGAAATGAAACTATTCAATGCTCTCAAACTGAACTTGAAAACAGTTCAAGTTTGAGCGTCTGAAATACTTTACAATCACACTAAACGCACGCGCGCGATCCGCGTGTTCACGTTCATGAATTTTTATTTTACAATATTAAAAACAAACTATTTAAAAATGTATAATGACACATTTTTCAAATGTTAAGAGTTCTACGAATGTTTTAAACTGAATGTCTTGAAATTCTTTGGAATCTTTTGAAATAACTTAAAATCTTTGAAATCCTACTTTAGAAAGTTCTTTAGAAATTCTTTAAAACCCCTGAAATCGTAAAAATACATTAAAATAAGTAGAAATCATTTGAAATTCCTTGGATATAAATTATATCAAAATTATTTAATAAATTTATCTAAAAAAAATCTGCTCGCCACTGCTCGCGGGTTGTGTCTGGAATCAACACCTGTGATTTTGTGATTGTGAATTCTCTTTTGTCAAATCTCCTTCAGCTTCAAAAAAAACACTTTCTCATTAAGTATCTCGTGTTTCGCACACGATTTTGTACAAAATGTGAACTTTTCTATATTAGGTTTAACACTTTTCTGTCAAATGTATAATTGCACTTATTTATGTACCACGGCGTGGGATTGCTTATTAAGATATTGCGGAATAGTGTACAAATTTTATTTATCATGATTACTTTAATATTTTTTTCTTATTTTGCATTAAATTTTATTATCCGCTAACCTGAAAAATAAAATACGCATATCAGATTAAAGTGATCCTCAGCAAATGTGTAGATATAACTTTTTTGGTTGAGCAACTTTTGTTTCTTCATTTTTTTCGTCTCTTCTGTCGTTTTTTCAAAAATATAATTTTTTATTTTTAATCTTATTTTTTACAATGAAAAGAAAATCTACTTGTCCTATACAAAAATGATTAAGAAAAAATGTGTAGATTAAACTTGAGTGAACAACCTTTGTCTATTATTTTTTTTCGTACCTTATGTCGTTTTTCAAAGAATTAAATTTTTTTATTTAAAATTTTATTTTTGACGATTAAAACAAAAACTACGCCTCCTTAAAAAAATTATTAATGACAAATTTGTAGTTCTTTTTTGGATGAGCGACTTTTTTGTATTCATTTTTTTCATAGCTTGTATCGTTTGTCCAAAAGTTTCACTTTTGTAATTTTATTTTTTACGACCAAAACCAAAACTACGCGTTCTATAAAAAAATGATTGATAACAAATTTGTAGTTTTTTTTTTTGAGAGCACAATTTTTGTTGATTCATCTTTTTTAGTATCTTTGATAGTTTGACCGCAAAATGGAATTTTTCACGTTTTATTATTTTTTGTGATCAAAATTTTAATTTTTGGTTTTACAAGAAATTTCACAAAGTTGTTACAATAATCTTGTAGGGCTTTCAAAAAGCAACGTTTCTCTTTTCCTGACTTTTTTCATATCGTGCGTTGCTTGCCTTGAAATATTCAATTTGTTTTTTGGATTTAAAAAATGCTATAACTCTGATAATTATATTTTCATCGAAAAAAGCCGTGAAGATAAATTGTTCGAATTTCCGAGTAGTACAAATAGAAATACATAGAATTTTCGAATTTTGAAAAAGTGGTCTAAAAAATTCCGAAGATGCACTAACTCATTGAAGTTTTATCCAAAATAGCTGGCTAACGAACTTGTCCTTTCCTTTTAGGCCTTAAAAATGTGTGTCAAAGCTCAATCCAATCTGATCATTTTTTTAAAAGTTATTGTGCCTACAGCCTACTGCTACAGACAAACAGACAGTCAGCCAGATACCGTCCTAAAAATAATTTTTTCTGACTCAGGGGGTCTCAAAACGTGGAGATTTGATGCAAACCGACTAAGTCACATTTTACATAAAACCAATACCTTCTCATTATGATGGGAATGTAAAAAACGATTGAAATAAAATGCATGTGCACAAAGCACGCGTTTTCGTACCTGGATTTTTATTTTCCAATATTAAAAACATAAAGTATTTACCTAAAACTCCATAACAACCATTTTTTAATGAAATGTTGAAATTCTATGGAATCTTTTAAAATAACTTGAAATCTTTAAAATCTTTTGAAATTTTGTTATGTACTTCATATCCCTTTGAACTATTGAAATTTTTCGAAATCCCTTCAAATAAAATTTAATTCTTCTTAGAGATTCGTTAAAATCCTTTATAATCATAAAAATACGTTAAAATAAGTAGAAATCATTTGGAATTCAGTGGATCTAAATTAAAATAAAATTATTCCTTACATTGTCTCTAAAAACCCGGCGAAAAAAATTCACGCGCGCGAAGCGGGCATTTTCGTCCTTGGGTTTTTATTTTATAATATTAAGAACAAAACATATTTAAAAATTGATAAATTTTTTTTTAATATTAGGAGTTTTAAAACAACTTAAAAATCTTTAAAATCATTTCAATTTTGTTAAGTCCTTCAAATCCCTTGAAATTTTTGAAATCCGTAGAAATCATTTGAAATAAAGTTTATTTTATTCCCTAAAGTTATCTAGACTTTCGTTGAACCCTTTGAAATCTTTGGAAATCCTTGAAATCCATTAAAATATGTAGAAACCATTAAAAATACCAGGAATATGAAATAAATTTAATATCTTTAAGAAACCGGGTGAATATCGGCTTTGTAAACTAAAAACAGTGGTAAAATTGTTATTTATACTTCAAATATTAGATTACCAAAAGGAACTCACAATGCTTTATTCTAAACTGTGGTTGGAACAATATTTATATATAAAATAGAATTGGGAAATAATATTTTGTTCATTTCAATCGTTCAGAACGTCAGGTACATTACAAACTGGAACTATTTATATCCGGAAATAATATATATGTGAAAACGAAGACCATGAAATACTTGTGAATAGACGACTCAATCCTCTAAAATCTAACCTATCTGCCGAATAAAAGTGTCAACAACGTGAGCATTTGAAAAATTAAAGGAATCATTTTATTAATAACTCTAAATGCGATGCGACCATAAAATGTTGAATTGTTTTAAGTTGAATGTTAGTAATAATTAAAAATTAAAGTTGTGATAGTAAAAAATTGCTAGTACTTGAATAATATAAATAAACAAATAGGAAAAACGAAAAATAAAAAGCAGATAGAGATGAATATAGATTTGGAGGTTATGTCGAAAACTTACTACTGATTACAAAGGGCTCTTAAGCTTTCTAAAGCAAATTCATCTGATCCAAAAAATAGAACGCTCCAAGGTCCTTTTTGTGTAGAAGTTGAAGTGGAATTTTTTCTTTTGAATAGAGATGAACGGTGTACTTCCAGGTCCGGGAGAGATTTTATTCCAAAACTTGAAAGCGCTGAAACGCATTTTAAAATCCTCCGTCTCGCGAGACTGTACAATGTCATTAGTTCGTATGTCAATAATGGGTTTGAGAAACTTCGAACAATGCAGTATTCCTATTTTGTCAAAAATATTATTAAACTACTTTTCTTACTACTAACTGCATAAAACATTATAAATAATACATATTATTATGCGGCAACTATCGCTTTCGCTGACCTAGCCTGACCTGGTCAGCTGGACTTGGTCGTCTGCAGAGTCGTCTGCTTGTTAACGCGCGGGAAACTTCTCTTAATTCGAATTTCGGCTAATCTTCACTTTTAAACTCTAGTGGCACCAGTTTGTTACATTTTGCCACGGGATTTTGCTTTGAAAAGCATATGAAACATCCCACTTCAAGGCCAAAAGTATATGTAAATTCCGGATGAGGAGGAATGAAAAACTGGTATTTTGAGTAAATGTACCATTAATGTACTGGAACTAAAATTTATTTTATTTTTATTTATTTTTATTCTTATTTTATTTATTTTAGACTCGGAAAAGGGAGAGAATGTATTTGACTGTGGACATTTTTGGTAAGCCCTGGCGTGGACACTCTGTATATATAGAAACTAGTAGTCTTGCGCACGCCAAGGCGCGCGCCTATTAATTTTTTTTTATGAAGAAGAATAAAGCAAATACTTATTTTTCTATGCTATTTATATTTAATTAATGTTACAAAATATTTGTACAAAGTAATTAGAAGGCACTACAGGATGATGTACGTATCCTCCAATAAGGAGCTCCTTTTCATTTTTCTTTTATGTTAAATCTAAAGGAGTAATGGATTTCTCATAATTTATTTGTAGGTAAATTCTGCCATCGCTATCATCTTGAAAAATGGTGAATATAATTATAATTCAATTTATTATAATTGGCTCTTAAATTTGTTTAACACTTAACTTATTTTTTGAATTATATTGCCGTAATACATTTTTTATTTCATAAATTAAAAAAATGTTAAATCTAAAATAAATTGTGAATTATTCGTCATAACACGTAAATGAGCATTTTCAAATTGATAAATACACCAGAGCTTCGATAGATGATCGCGCGATTGCAGACGTTATTAGAATTCCTAGAATTGCTGGTTCCCACCGTTTCTCAGGGGGCAGGGTGAGAGACGGTTGCGACTCCGCCTATGAAGGGACGCATTCACTACTACTCAGTCAAGTAGATTGCGCAATGTCATGGAAACGGTTCGGGCGGCCCTGCCTGTTTACGTTTCGCTGCTGGCGCTATATGATTAAGGCAATTTTCAGGTAACCCCAGAGATTGATCATCGATCGAAGGTCTGGTTTACTACGAATAATATTAATTTTAATTATTGTATAAGTTTTACAAGGTTTAAAAAAATGAATGATACATAGAATAATAGCAGTAATCACCAATCTTTCAGTTGTTAAGAAATATGATTACAAATTTTGAAGTTGTCTATTTGCTCGGCGATTATTTCCCTTTATACTCTACAGTCGATAGAACTTTCCAGGCCTTCATCAACGTTACAGTATCTTTCTTATTAAAAGCTAAATTAAACAAAAACTTTTCAACAAATATTTTTTTTTCCCTTCTGCGAAAATCGGTAAATTTTTTATTTTTTAAAAAATCGATCCTGGTTGATAAACTCGTAATTATGATTTGAAAATAGTGTCTTTAGTGTATTTTTTTCAAAATAGTAGCAAACCAGCGTCATCCCTTGAAAAAAGTGTTAAATAGTGTCAAATGTGTGTTGATCCCGAGGTCTGAATTTGTAATTTATTATTCTAAGGGTGGCCACAGCCTGATTTATTTGAAAGTAGTGACCTATTCAAACCGAAAAAAGCAGAGAAATTGTCATACAAAAAACATCGGGTTGAAAATTATTCGAAAGTATTGTATTTGGAATGCGAAGTTGCCGAAAAGCAGATTTCCAGAGAACATCTCGTGAGTGCGCAGCAATAATTTTGAATTCGATGTTTTTTGAAGCAAGACTCATTTCTAATCCAAAAAATGATTTGAAGTAAATATTTGTATCAATAGTGTGACTAATGTTCCTTTGGATTTGAAAGCATTCCGAAAAATTCAATTCATAAAGCTTTAAACAATTGAAGTTAAAATTTAAAACATGGAAATAAATTGGAAAAAATTTAAAATTCCAAAAAATGTAATTGATTTGAGTAAGTTTAAAATATACCATTACCATTAAGCCATTTCCTTTTTGGGGCAGGCGTGACACTACCCGATTCGGGTAGTGTTTCTAGGTGGATAGTTTCTTGTAGTAAATAACTACAAGTGTGGGCTCACCACACCCACGACATGCCAACAGCACGCAGTTAGTAGTATTCCCGAGCGGTCACCCATCCAAGTACTAACAGTACAAAATGATTTTGCAAAAATACAAGGGAATTCGAAAGAATTCAATTAAATGTTGAAGAATTCAAAATGAGTTTAAAACACTTCAAGACTAATTAAACACAAACTGAAAACTTAAAAAAATATCCATTGAACTGAATAGAGTTATTGATTTAATTTAAAAGAATTCAGGTAAACTAATAAAATTCGAAAGATATAATAAAAGAATTCTGAATGAATTAGTAACATTTCAGGGTGAATTCAAATTAATTGCAAAACATATTTGATAATCTCTACAAATCTGTGAAAACCTACAAAATCCCTTACTTCTTCTGAATGAATTCCTTAAAGTGCATTAAAATATTACAAAATGCCGTGAAATTATATGAAATTTTATAATATTCTAAAATATATTGGAACCTCGCAAGTCCTATAAAATAGTTTCATATATTTCGAAGTTGCAAAAAAAATTCTTCAAACTCCCAGAAAAATTTGTTTATTTCCCTTAAAGTCATTCAAAGCCTCAAAATTCCTTAAAAAATTAATAATATCTTGGAAGTGCATTAAAGTCTTTAAAAATCCTTTATAATATTTTTAATCATTTCAAATCTTATCAGGTCACCGGAATAAATTGAAAATTCCTTCGAATCTTTTGATATACATACCCTAAAACCTGGCATAGGTCCTTCCTATTAAATCGATCTATATTTTCGAAATTTTAGAAAACTCTTTCGTACAATACCCCATGCGATTTTTTTCAAATCTCTTGAAAATGCTTTAGAATTTTTTTAAATACTCTACAATATTTTAAATCCTCTAAAACCAATTGAATATTCCTTAGAACCTTTTGAAATACTCTTAAAGTTTTCAAATCCTTTAAAACCTTTGGAAATCGATTGAAACATTTTAAAGCTCTCTAAAATGCTTTAGATCTTTTAAAATACCATGAAATAATTCAAATCCTGTGAGTAACATTAAATTACTGAAATCAATTTAAACATTCCTAGGATCTTTCAAAATACCCTAAGAAATTTTTAAGAAATTTTTTAAGCTCTTCAAAATCCCTCGTAATTTTTGAAAGGTCACGAAAATATCTTGACATCTTTTAAAATACTATAAAAGTTCTCAAATCCTTTACCATTTTTTGAAATTCCTCAAAATTATTGAAATCTCTTGGAAATCTCTTGGAGTCTTTTTAAATTCCTTACATATTCATTTTGATTATTTTTGAATAACTTGAAAGTTAAAATTTTGTGAAGCTTCTGAAAATGTCTTTTAATCTTGTAAAATACTTTAAAATATTTCCAATCCTCTGAAATCAATTGAATTACAGAAATCAATTGAAAATTCCTAGGAATCTTTTAGAATAATCTAAAAGTGTTCAAGTCCTCAAAACTTTCTTAAAATTTCCTGAAACTTTTTAAATCTCCTTAAAATCAAATGAAAATTAAAAAAATATTTTAAATCCTCTGTAATAAATTCAAAATTCCTTGGATTATTGAAATTTTTTTTAATCTCTTTAAAATCAAATGAAAATTTAGAAAATAGCATAAAATATTTCAAATCCTTTGAAATTCCTTCAAATTATTCAAATAAAAAAATTCCTTGGAGTCATTAGAAATTCCCCAAAATATTTCGAAACCTTTTAAAACTTTGAAAATCACTTTCAACTTTTTAAAGCTTTCAAAAATGCCTTGGAATATTTTAAATTACTCTAGAATATTGCAAAACTTCTGGAAACAATGAAAGTAATAAAATCAAATGAAAAATCCTTGGAATCTTCAAGAAATCTCTAAAAGTTTTCAAATTCTTGAAATTTTCTCGAAATTCCTTCAAATTGCTGAAATCTCTTGGAAATACCTTGGATTCTTTTGAAATACCCTAAAATATTCCTAATCTTTAAAAATTCTTCGAAAATCCTTTTGAATCAATTAAATTACTAAAATCAGTTGAACATTCCTTGAAATCTGTTAAAATATCCTAAAATATTTCAAACCCTTTAAAATCTTCTGGCATTCATTGCAGTTATTGTCATCTTTTTCAAATGCTTTGGATTCTTTTCAAATGCCCCAAAATATTCACAGTCTTTTAAAATTCCTTCAAATTATTAAAATAAATAACAAATTCCTTGGAATCTACTGAAATTCTTTCAAATATTT
>CAKNXH010002444.1:407876-425546 GCA_932178445.1 Andricus quercusramuli
CCCAAGAAAGGAGCGAGATCCACCATGGAAGATCAGGTTGGATATGGATGTCACCAAAGTAAGGTGCAAATTGGGTCGACTGACTCAATACAAGCAAGGAAATCAAACCAGAAAGCTGATACACAATGCTATTAAAATCATCCACCCTCGGTACATGGAGACATTGACACCAGCAATATTGGATGAGATTATAGACTCCCAGCGGCAGAGACTTGATGTTCTTACTGATAGACTGCTTCGGTACAGGAAAAGTTGTACAAGAAGGAAACAAAATCAAACCTTTCAGGCAGATGAAAGATGGTTCTATCGTGAACTGAGTGTGAAGCAAAATAACCAACAAGACACCGAAGTCCCTCAATTGGAAGACATGACTAACTATTGGTCAGATGTTTGGGGAAAAACTAACAGAAACAATTTGGACACTGCGTGGTTCCAACTAGAGAAAGCAAGAGCAAGCAATAACCCTGAAATGGAGCAGACGAACATGACAGCTTTAGATGTTTCAGCGGTTTTGAAAAAAGCATGTAACTGGAAAGCACCAGGTCTGGACATGGTGCATAATTTCTGGTACAAGTACCTGACTAGTATGCATCCTGCGTTGGCACGGCGTTTCCAGAAAATCATCGAACATCCAGATCTGATGCCAGGCTTTATGCTGCAGGGTACTACGTATATGTTGCCTAAAAACCAGACGCTCAAAATCCATCTGAATTTCGAGCGATAGACTGTTTTCCAACAATATATAAATGTCTTACAGCTATCATAGCAGATAAGGTATATTCTCACTGCGACGATAATGACATCCTCACAGAAGAACAAAAAGGATGTTGTAAAAACTCCCGAGGCAGTAAAGATCTAGTCACCATAGACGCTGCTGCCATGACGCTAGCTCGTAAAAACCAAAGGAACTTGCACATGGCATATATTGACTACAAGCAAGCGTTTCCTTGAAGTCTTAAAAGTATACAAAATTTGTTCACGCATCATTGACTTCCTAAGTCGTGCGATGATGCTTTGGGGTACATGAATCAAGTATTTTGATCATGGACAACCAAGAATAACTAGATCAATACGCATTACGATGGGTATAATCCAAGGAGACTCCTCCAGTGCATTATGGTTCTGTTTAGCGTTGAACCCACTGAGCAAAACTTTAAATAGCATGTCTCATGGGTTCAGAGTACATGATAACGAGGATGGTCATCAATTGACCCATCTTCTATACATGGATGACCTGAAGCTGTACGCTAGTTCGGACAAGAAACTGCAGCAAGTTATTGATGTCACAAAGCAGTTTTCCAACGACATCCACATGGGGTTTCGACTGGATAAATGCAGAACAGTGCATTTAGTCGGAGGAAAATTAGGGACCGCAGAACAAGAGAACGACTTCGTGAATGACATAGAGGCAATGGCTGAGGGCAAGTCATATAAATACCTGGGTATTCTCGAATCCAACGGTATTCAGAATACGATAGATAAGAAAAGCCTTACGACTGCCTTATCTACAAGACTCAGATTGGTTCTGAAGAGTTCTCTTAACTCGGCAAACAAGATCAGGGCAATCAACACCTATGCCATGCCTGTTCTCACGTACTCCTTTGGGCTCATATAGTGGTCGAACACCGACCTCGAACGATTAAACAGAATCATCCGCGTAGAAATGACGAAACACCGGATGCACCATAGTAATTCGGCGATTGAAAGGGTAGTTCTACCACGACATAGAGGGGACAGGGGCATTGTAGATGTCAGAAAACTGTGTGAGTCACAAGTTACACAGTTGCGAGACTATTTTAGCAGCAAGCGAGATGTTACGCTTTACAACCCATCTGTAAAGCGGATCTTGACTACACGCCTTTGAATTTGTCCTCAGAGGAGGTCTTGAATATCAGGGCAGAAACCATAGAGGAATTAGAAACGCAATGGAGACAGGAAGCCGTCCACAGCGAACACCCCAAAACGTTAGATCAATATGAAGTGGATAGTGAGGCATCCAATATTTGGCTGAGATAGGGAGTCTTGTATCCAGAAACGGAAGGATTCTTCATTGCGATTCAGGATAGGGTTGTCAGCACCAGGAATTATCGTAAACACGTGTTACATCGAGACGTGGTTGACCGGTGTCGATTATCTGGAGATACCAACAAATCCATCGAGCACATTATTGATAGTTGTCGCGTAATGGCTCAAAGAGAATATACGCACAGACATAATGATGTGGCGGGCATTATACATCAACAACTTGCCCTAAACCTAGGACTCGTAACAGAATGGATGCCTTTCAATAGATACATTCCAATGTCCGTTTTAAAAAATGAAGATTACATCTTATATTGGGATGTGACTATCCAGACGGATCATTACATCCGAGCCAATCGACCTGACATCGTGATGCAAGAGAAAAAAGGTGGAAGAGTCTACATCACCGAAATTGCTTGTCCGCTTAACCGAAATTTGCAGGCAACCTATACAACCAAGATTCATAAGTATAGCGAGCTAAGGCATAAAGTAAAGGCAATATGGAGGAATGTGAAACATGCTTCTATTCATCCTATTGTGATTTCGACTACAGGCAATGTGCACGCAAGATGCACTGAACATCTTGAACATTTAGGAGTCAGTAGGGTACTGGCGGCAGCTCAGAAGGCGGTTTTATTAAACACCTGTCGCATTGTAAGAAACTTTCTAGACCATCAGGAAGCAAGTGAATAAGAACCTATGGCGTGATAGATGGTAGCTCTAAGAAAGCATCCAAAGGCGACTGTTGTCACCTCCAACACTCACGGCCACTGTGTAAGGATAACCGCGGCAAAGACAAACTGCAAACTACACCATGCTTCTAATTTTGTATCTACAACATCATTGCAAATGATTTTTAACATCGTAATAAATTAACTTATAACATACTCATATCATCAGTCACTTGACTTAGTCCGTGGCTATGAAGAAAAACCGGGTTCACCCGAGCAAAAGTTTGGAAAAAAACAAAAATAATAATACCCCCCATCATGCCCTTGATTGCAACCCATTCCGTGAATGATGTGGTAAAAAAATAGGCTTTGCCCAGTATGTCGGGCCACACGCTCTTATCAGGTCACTTGATTGCATTATAATCATGCATCCGTGACTGATAATATATACCGGGACAACCCCGTGCATAATATTCAAACAAACAAAAAATCCAACTCTAACCAAGAATGCCTTCGACATATTGTGCAATAACCATTTTAAACCTGAGAGAAACATGAGCTTCCTCATTTTTATAATAATACTATACAGTTGGTAGCTCTAAAAAAGCATCCAGAGGCGACTGCTGTCACCTCCAACACTCACGGCCGCTGTGTAAGGATAACAGCGGTAAAAACAAACTGCGAACTACACCATGCTTCTAATTTTGAACCTACAATATCATTGCAAATGATTTCTAACATCGTAATAAATTAACTTATAACATACTCATATCATCAGTCACTTGACTTAGTCCATGGCTATGACGAAAAACCGGGTTCACCCGAGAAAAAGTTTTTAAAAAAAATACTATATAATTCAATTGAAAGAGAATGTTTTTAAACATTCTTGAAAAAAATCGTTCTTAAGAATACAGTTCTTGTATTAAGATTTCGATCACCTTCAAAAATTATTGTTTACTATCTTAAATATGTGATAGTGTACAATTAATCATTGCTTGAGCAATTGTGCAATTATGTATTGTAATTTCCTAAATATTTTATTCAAAAATGATAATGTTCTAAATTCACCTCTCTTATTTTTGTTTAAGTCCTAACCAGGATTCTATCTAGAGACTAGCTAAAATCTGGACAATATTCATATCTTCAAATTTGTAACGAACTCTTAGATAGCGCCAAGCCTGGGACTAGGCAACAGAAAGGTTTGAATCAAACACGTAGCTAAACTAGACAGCGCCAGTATAGCGTCAGGCTAGTATTGCGTGAATAGACAAGCTCGAGAAAAACTGTACTGGCTTTAGCATGATTCAAGACTGCCACAAAATTTTTCCACACGGGTGGCCATTGGCCAGAATTAACTCTTACTCCTGGTACACCACAAGGTCGGATACTTTCCGGACAGACCACGTATTCTGCGGTCCAAACTAAAAAGATACATAAGTGATATTTTTATGAAAAATGAGTTTTTGGTATCGTTGGATTCGTAAGAGAATGCTGCGTCTAACTGTGTTAATAAGAATCATTGATTAATAATATTTATTGCAAAAAACGATTGTTTATAAGTGAGGAAAGTCTGGAAAGTTAAAAAATACAACATAAAAAGATACACAAAGCGCTTTGCGTGTTCTGAAATTTGCACAAGGCACGTAATACGTCATCAGCGTACAAATAAAAAAGAAGCTAAAGAACTTTGTGTCTTTTTACCTTGTAAAAGTGACCGAGTGCAGAGCGAATTTACAAACGAAAAGAATCGCTTGCCCTTACACGGATAGAAAACTCCGGGGCTTAGCGCAAGAGAGTTCAAGGTATTAACTGGATTTTTTATCAGGGATAGTTATGATAAGGGTAGTTTTAACACTTGAGAAGGCGATAGAAAATCAAATTCAATTCTGGCAGCTATGAAAAAATATGTCTTCTATTTTTTAATGATGTGTGTAAGAGAGAACCAAATCTGAGGTGATCACCTAAAAAACATTCCTTTCGTTTGGAGAAGCTCAAGGCGTGAGATAAGAGGCTACTGCTACAGACAAGAGTGTATTTTTTATGCCAGTGCTGGAGAATTTACCACTTTTTCGTGCTCTTCCGCCCTTTCCACCAAACGAAAGAGAAAAAAGGGAAATGAAATTGTGATTAAATGGCTTTCATTGAAAATAAATCTACTAAATCCTGCCTCTCTCATCTGAATGTCTGTCTAGTACAAGATAACTTATGCTGACCGAGTATTCCAAAAGTAAAACTTGACTTCTATTACATCGTAGAAACAGGTGGAATTCCTAATTTACGATCCAAGTGATTATATTGATACTATTCAAGTAAAGATGGAGGAACTACTGCGGAATATTTGCAGTTGTATATATCAAATAATTAAATTTGTTTGAATTTTCTTTCTATAGCCAGAGAAAAGTTTTGTTTAAATGAATGAAATCGCTTCCTCGCCTCGTTATTAATTTGTGTGATTTTTATGATTCTGTTTTTTTTCTCCCTTAAATTAAAAAAATTATTTGTACAATACAATTTATTTGATTTGGAAATATATTTGTTTATTCAAATAACCTAGGCTGGTAAAAGTTGGAGAAATAATGAATTTAAACTCATTATTTTAAAGCAACTTCAGTAAACCTATGTAACGATTAATTTTTTCCCTACTGTGAAATTCTTGTTTTATACTTGATGCTCACGCTTCACTCTTATTTACTTAATTTATTTGATTGACATCACCTCAATAAAAACTTTACAAATCCTCGAAATCCTAAAAAGGTAATGTTATGGTAATGCATTAAGTGTTTTTTTTTCTTATAAGGGCCGTTCAAAAAATACGTAACACCTTCAGGGGGGGGAGGGGGGTGACCTTCAGCGTTACGCTAATGCGAGCGCTAATGTTATAGTTACATACACTTACTATAGAAAAAGCGCTACGAAGAGGCTAGGGGGGGGGAGGGGTCAACATTTTCAGATAAAAGTGTTACGTATTTTTTGAACGGCCCCTAAGAATAATACTGAGTTGGACAAAGTAACGTTATCTTGGTATTGCAACAGGTAATAAAAAGCTGCATGCGAAAAATGAAGGAGGCTCAAAAGTAACAAAATATTTTTTTCATTTGAAAAGATTTTCCTTGGAACAATAAACTGTATGTTCAAATCAAATAAAAGAAACTAAGAAACTTTAAATCAAAGAAACTTTTCATTGACCGTGAACCAATGCACACATTTCTTCGATTTAGTGAATGTTTTTTATTTATTTGAAAAAACTTATTTCCGTTTTGTTCATAGTAGATGCTCACAATCAGAAAAATGTTATTTTGGATAAGTACCCATTATCCATTACTCATACATCATTACCCTCCAGGTTTCTGTTCACTGTGGTTAATTCATTAGAATAAGACATTTAATCCCTCTCAAGATTTTCTATCTATTTTTAAAACATATATTTTAAAAAGTAATAACATTTCGAGTTTTTAACAACTAATTCATGAAACTTGGAAAAGGAAAGATGTATATATCCTTTCACTGCATTTTAGCACCATTTAAAAATTAATTATTTTAGATAGAGCGCACGTTCAGAATACCTGATTCAAGGAAGCATTAAACTCTGAGAGAAAGCTTCTTCTACTATATATATATATATATATAGGTGCGTATACCTATGGATAGACGTCCCTCTGAGTTTTGCAGAGGTTCTTCGGTCGAATATTTATAAGGACGTTTCGTTAAAATTTCAAGGGGATTGTCGGGAAGGAATGAATTTTATTTTCAAGGGCAATGGCCTTTGTTTCGTGTATTTATAGAGGAGAGAAATATCGCATTTTTAACACTTTTAAAGAATACACGATATGTAAATGCAAAAAAGAAGAAGGGTTACTTTAAAATATGGTAATTCCGATCGGCTTTTAGTAAAAATGTCTAGTTGTGACTTTTTTCACAATTTTAAACCTCAGATTAGTAACTAGAAAGAAGAGTATCACATAAATAAACAGATTTACTTAAAAAATTGTCTAAATTTCAATTTTTGGTTCATTTTAATAGAAAAATTCGTCTAATATGGAAATTTCATCCTTCTCAAAAACTTTTATTAGATTTGGCTAGATGCCTCATATTATGTAGATCAGACACACTCAAATAAAGTTTTGTACCCGTGAACTTCACAGATTTCCTAAAAACCAAAACCCTAGCAGAAAAAATGCTTGAAATGATTTTTGGAGTTGCATTAACATCCATTAAAGATTCAAGCAAAGAAATCGCCTAACAAACAAAATCACGGCAGATTTTGTTAATTAAGTATTGGGATGGGAAATCACTTAACAATGAATGTCGGAAATCACTTAACAATGAATGTGGGAAACATCGCCTAGCAGGAGAAATCATTAAATTAATTTTAAGAGTTGTTTTAACACCCTTAAAAGATTTAATCAAGGAATTTGATGTTTCAAAACAATCAAAACCACTTGGATTTAATAGTTAGGAAATGTTGATTTCATTGCTTGCATGTTCAAGGGATATTGAAACAACTCTTAAAATAAATTTAACGACCTTTCCTGCTAGATGATGTTTTCCACAATTATTGTTAAGTGATTTCCGACCAAAATAATTTATTCGAAAAATTTTCTGTGATTTTTGTTGTTAGTAAATGTCGATCTTATTGCTTTAATCTATAAGGGATGATAACAAATCTCTTAAATTAAATTCAAACATTCTTTCTGATCTTTCGAATTTTTGATCAAAAGGATGACTTTGACAAAATAGTTGAATTTTTGAAAAAATAATCAAATTTGTAACAAACTAGTTATTTGTTCACCACATAGCTGAATTTTTAACATTTTGAAATTAATTTTCGACAATGAAGATTAATTTTGTACCCAAAAATGAATTTTCAACAAAAGATTTAAGTTTTAAAGCTAAAAGGTGAATCTGAGAAAGAATGAATTTTGAAGAAAGCAGTTCAACTTTTAACCAAATAGTTGAATTTTTAACAAAATAGTGCAATTTTCAACCAAAAAGATGAGTTTTCTACCAAATAGTTCAATTTTCAAGCAAAGAAGACCAATTTTTTACAAAACATTTGAATTTTCAACCCGAAAGTAATTATTTTTAACAAAAAAGTTAATTTAGAACTAAATAGTTGAATTTTGAAGACAGAAAGGCCAATTTTCTACAAACGCCCTTCCAATCCCCTTCCTATTTTTTTATTTCTTTCGTATTTTTCATTTTTATCATTATCAAATCACAATATCAAAGCATTTATAATATTGACCGACGTTTCGTTGCTTATACAGCACCCTTATCAAGGCAAGAAAAATGAGAGCAGGTGGGAACAGCGACGAAACAACGACGTTATCTCCTCGATACCCGAGATCTAAGTGTGGGTCAAAAGGTAAATCCGTTATAAACGCATCAGAAATAAGAAAAAATCAAGTTTCATGAAAGCATATTGCTAAATGTAATTAATTATAATAGAATAACTTTTGTTTGATTTATCCAAATCAGTTTTTAAATTAACAGACAACTTGAAAAAAAATGAATTTTCAACATTAGAGTTTAACGTTCAATCTAATAGTTAAATTTTCAACCTTAAGGATGATTTTTACTAACAAGAATAATTTTCTACCAAAAACGATGGATTATTAACAAAATGCATGAATTTTCAACTACAAAAGATACATTTTTATCCAAAAATGGAATACTCAAATGTTTGATCAAAAAAATTAATTATTAACCAACAATGAAACGAATTATCAACACAATAGTTAAATTTCAAACCAGAGAGGTGAAACTTCAACAAAAAATTTGAATTCCTAACAAAATAGTTGACTTTTCAACCCAGCAGTTAAATTTAAAAAAAAAATTTCTCAATAAAATTGTAGCATTTTCAAGAAAATAAATAAATCCTCAACCAAACAGTAGGATTTTTAGCCAAATGAGATGAATTCTGTTCAAAAAATTGTTGGATTTTCTTATTTGGATCTATTAATTCGCAACCTTGATTAAAATTCATCACCAGGACACATACTTAACGTTATGTAAGTTCATAACATTACTTCCACTGACCCTTCCCGCGTCACCCTGTTACCACCTTAGTTTTTGGCGCGACCACCTCTCCCTTCAAATTGGTAACGAATTTTATGGACGGACCCTTATTTTGATGTGATTTTTTACACTAATAGTTCATTAAAAAAATCTCCCGTGATTTTGATTGTTAGGAATTGTACATTTCCTCACTTGAATATTTAAGGGGTGTTAACACAACACTTAACATAAATTACATACTTTTTCTGGTCGGGGACATTTTCTGCACTTATTCGGAAGTAATTTCTGTTCCCAATAGTTTAATCAAATTATCTCCAGTGGTTATTGTTGCTGGAAAATGTCGATTTTCTCACTCTAATGTTTAAGGGATATTTGACCAACACTCAAAAATAAATTAAAACACTATTCTTGGTATTGGAAGGCTTTTAAACTCATTTTGATGTGATTTTTGCACCAATAGATTAAGCAGAAAACATCCCTCGGTTTAGGTTTGTAGGAAATGTCGCTTTCCTTGCTTCAACATGTAGTGCACAACAGCTCCGAAACATCCTGTATAAACGAAATTGTGAATAGCCAAATTCACTAGTACAAACTCTTGCTTCAGTTGGTCTGGTCTGCATAATATGCAGCATCTAACCACATGTAATTAAAGTTTTTTGAGAAGAATAACGTTTCAATAATAGATGAATTTTTCTATTAAAATATTATGCATCTGGCCAAATGACACTACAAGTTTTTTAAAAGGATAAGATTTCAATAGTAGACGATTTTTTTTTGTTAAAATAGCGTAAAAATGAAAATCTTGGCATTTGTTTAAGCAAGAACTACCCATTTTCCTAATAAATATTTTCGAGTTACACCAAGATGGTATAGATCTCGAAACAGTGAAGGTACGTGGTTCAGCTTTCGCAGATGACAAGATTGTTATGGCGGAATCAATCGAGGACTTACAAAGAATGTTGAATAAACTTAATACAAGCCTGAAGAACATGGGCCTCAAAATTAACGTAAATAAAACCAAAATCATGGTGTTTGAAGGAAAAACTGAGAAAACAATGTGCAACATTGTCTTAAGTGATGAGAGATTAGAACAAGTTCATGAATACATATATCTAGGTAGCCTATTCACTAGCGAGGGGAAGATAGATAGGGAGTTAGATAGGCGCATGAATGAGGGTAAGCAGGTTATCGGTAGAGTAGATCCATTCTCAGAAATAAAAACATATCAAATAAAGCAAAAATGGCCATACATACTTCTATATTCGTGCCAACTGTACTATACAGTAGCGAGACATGGACCTGCCAAGAGAAGGACAGGAGTAAAATTAACGCGATTTGCATGAGACCTCTGCGCACAATATGTGAGAAAACACTGGTGGACAATGTGAGAAAACACTGGTGGACAATGTGAGAAAACACTGGTGGACAATGTGAGAAACAAAATTATCCTCAAAGAATGTGGCACAAAAGAGACACCAGTTCACACATGGGAAAGAAATCAGTTGAGATGATTCGGACATCTTGAAAGAATGAAAGATGAACGACTGACCAAAGAAGTGTATAAGGGTAAAGTAAATGGCAAGATGCCCAGAGGTAGACCGCCGAAAGAATGGTTAGAATCTGCGAATGAGACACTCATTCGAAGAGACATAAGGAGCCATAAAAACACGAGAGCTTGAATTAAAAAACACATGGACGTAAATGAAGCTAGAGTTGCATGCCAGGACAGAAAAGTGTGACGACAAATAGTTTATGAAAAGAATGTGAGTGGAGTAAATTACGCCTGAAACAAAGACCTTGGATACTAATGGGTCCAAGTGGGGAATCATACATAACAAGTTCGTGAAGTTCTTCACTTGGGGTGATCGCTAGAGAGCTTGATCAGCAACCTAGGTCGGAGCAGTGTTGCGGAATGAACGTGTCGTTTAAATAAATAACACGAGAATTCCAGCTCGATCTAAAATATCTATACCTAACACCTATATTCTTATCATCTACCTTATACCTATATACCTACCTGCACACTACTATTTTCCAACCGAGCAAGTCACGCCTACCCCAAAAGGGAAATGGCTTAATGGTATAATAATAATAAAATATGATTCTATTCATTATATATCATATCCTCATCATTATGAATCATAAACTATATAATTCTGAGATGACGAGATATATTATATTTATTCCAATTTTAAAGATTTTAAGAACAATTGTAGACATCTGTAATCGTCGAAATCGGTAGATTCGCAGTTTCTAACTTTCATAACGGTAATCAAAAGCTTGAAGAAATAGTAATTTATAATTTTTAATCCTTGGCTCTAAGCTCGATAATAATTGTAAGCCTCTTTCCCAAGACCCCAATTTTATATGTTACCATACTCATTGGTAACGATGATACTACGTTTCTGGATAAATTTTCCAAACAGTTTGCATGAGAAATTTTTATTTGTCACTCGTCCCATCATATCCATATATCAGGCCAAAAGTTTTCCTAAACGTTTTCTTGGTAATTAATATATAAAGAATTAATATATAAAGATTAGGATGATGAACAATATGTACTATCCAAAAAACATAACTTAGCATCAGTCAATCGGTATTAAAAATGAGACGTTAAAGATTATAGTATTTTGAACTTATGCGGCTTCCTTTTAATTCAGAAAATGTACAAATATGTTATTAGGAGAATAGCAGCATTCATTTCCGTTATTACTGTTTTTTTTGCATATATGCACATTCGAAATACATTTTCGATCCACTTCCGGTATCATCGTAGAAACTCTTAAAACCAAAAAAAAGAACCTTATCAAATATTCAACCAAAAGCTCACGCTTCATACTACTGAACGTTTTCACGTTGAAAGCGGCTTTCAATTGACCACTATCGAAGGTACTATCGATTTTAGAGTTGCCTTTGTCAGAGTGATTTTAAGCAGAAGCGACTTTTTTAATCTTATTTTGGAGAGCATCCAAATTCAACGCGATTTTGCATTTTATGCTTTTACCTCTTTTTGAGTTGCCACGGTCCGTCGGGGCGGAATGGGAGAAATAAATGGAGGAAGGACGACCAGCAGAAATGTAGTAAAGAGGGTTGGGGCTTGAAATGGGAAAAGGCAAAAGGGGTGAACGGGTGAAGTAGTGACGGGGTAAAACTGTAGGTAGGTGGGCATAACGTCGTTATGCAGATAATACACGAGGAACCGCGTATTATACCGCGAAACTGAGAAAGTTCTTGCACGCGTCCGCACGTTACAGCTGCCGCAATGGCGGGTGGCATCGACCCGGGCGGCTTTTACGAAGATAACATCTCCGCTTATGAGGCATAGCTTATCTCCACCTTGCCGTAGATCTTTTGGTGCACAGAAGCCGCATTATACCCACCGGCCGGGCAGACTCTCCTTTATAATCCATTACAGCTTCTAAAACACCCGACACCCCCAGTTTCCGCTAGCTTTAGCAAGAACCTCTATGTACTATCAGTGTACCAAAGCTTCTCAAAGTTATCAAATCCCTAGAACTGCCAGGAACCATGAATGCATTCAGTAAGATCAACAGCGGGACAGACAGTGTGATCTACCAGATGATAAGCTAAATATAAATTTTCGCTCGCTGCTAACCGCTCAGCTTCAACATTTTATTGCAGGGTAAATGTTCCAGTTCTTGATGATTTGGATAATGTTATTTAGTTCCCGAGATAGGGGACGAGCATAAATTTCGTTTTGTTTTTTGAACCAAGTAGTTGAATTTTCAACTGAAAAAGATGAATTCTCAACAAAAAATGTTATAGCTGATATTCTTCTTTATTCATACTTTGTCCCCTACGGGTTCACAGGACTTTCGTTTCCGACTTTTGATTTACTATTTACAACTATTTGCAACTATTTAAATACTTATATTTAGATTCTAAATTCTATTTTTACGATGGCGCAATTTTGGATGTACTGGCAAACCAGTAAGCGAGCGATCGAAAATCAAAGAACGATAGGCAAACGAGAGCGAATTGCGCAACTTATCTATATATATATATATATATATATATATATATTGTTACATAAACATTACTTACAAATCTTTACGCTTTTAAGTGACATCCGTTTCCTTTTTCTTTTACTTCTCTACCTCAATCTTGCAATTTATTCACATTCACTCTTTTATTCTCTCTCTCTCTCTCACTTTTGCTCCTCCAGCCCCCTCCAATTCTTCCATGCACTCTTCATCCAATTTATCCTTCCCTAAAGTCTTCACCACATTCTCTTCTGAGTTTCCTTTATCTTCCATTCTTCTTATACATCCTTCCCATACATGCTCTCATGTTTTCTCTTCCCATTCACAGATTCTGCACTTTCTTTTTTCTTTCTTTTCCCAGTACAACTCTTCTCGCACCTTATTTCTCAATTTAAATCATGCTATTCTAGTCTTTTTCCTCCAATTCTTCATAGTTTACTCCTTTCCCCTTTCTCGTTAATACTATTGTCCACCCACTCCTTTCCTCTATCTCCTTCAAACACTTTCACGCTCACTTTTCCTTTCCATCTCTTAGCTTCTTCTCAAACTTCCATGCCGTCTTTCCCGCTCTAGCATTTAATTTATTCCTCTGCGATTCGAAGACAAGATTTTCATTTTCAATCAATAACAGTTGAATCAAACCAAAAAATATTAATTTTCAAAAAACTAGTTTAATCCTAAACAAGAGCAGATTTATTTTCAACAGAACAGTTGCATTTTTAACGAAAAAGATGAAATTTAGTAAAAAAATGTTGAATTTCTAAGTCAAAAAGACTAGCTTTCTACTAAACAGTTGAATTTGGAACGAAATAATTGAACTTTCAACCAAAAAGATTGCCTTCCAACTAAAAAAAGATTAGTTCTCAACAAACCACATAAATACTAAACCAAATGGTAGAATTTTCGGCCAAATAGATAAGTTTTCAACTAAAATTGTGAATTATTCACTCAAAAAATTAGTTTGGATGAAAGTAGTTGAACTTTCAACCTAAGAGTATGCATTTTCATAATCATACTCAAGATATGTGGAAATTTATGGAAATTTACTTGAAATTTTAGAAAAATAAATTTGGTAATTTACGAAAATTTATAGCAAAATTGCTACTGTCTATAAACAATGGTTACAATAAATCAGAAAGCCCTGATTAGTAATTATACGACAAAAGTGAATTTAACCAAAAAGCGAAGAAACATCCAGCTAATCTGGAAAGCAGATCGATATCTGGCAAATGCAATTTCACTATGCAAGTATGGTGAACTACATAAGAACAAATTTTTATATTAATGAAATCCTAATTTATGATGTTAATGATTTCGTTATAGGAATAATTTTTGACGAAATTAATTATAAACAATTAATATTATGTTCAATTCTACTACACCTTTTCAATTAGTTATGAGTAAAATTATTGTCATGATATATAAAAACAAATAATACCGTGCTAATTTCATTTAAAAAGTCCTACATGATTAAAGTTTTAAATGAAGATCGTGTGTAGGTACACCGAAATTCGGTAAGCGTAGAACAAATATTATAGTGAGCCCAGGGCAACTGTAAAGGGTTGGCTCGGTTCACAAAAACTCGGCGAGCGTAGATAAACCATTTTTGGTGTGGCTAGACACTTCGTTGAAGGGAATGTTTTGCAAAAGTAACGAAAAGTGCTTTTCATAGCTCATCAATCAGGTAATAGGTAACAATACTGGGGAAAATCTTTGGTGAAACATTTTCAACAAAATAGTTGCATTTTTAACGAAAAAGATGAAATTTAGTCAAAAATTTTGAATTTCCAAGTAAAAAGGACGAGCTTTCTACAAAACAGTTCAATTTTTAACAAAATGATTGAATTTGCAACCAGAAATATGAATTTTTAACCAAGAAGATTGACTTCCAACTAAAAAATGATCAGTTCTAAACAAACTGCATAAATAGTGAACCAAATGGTAGAAGTTTTAACCAGTAAGATTAATTTTGTACCAGAAAGACGATTGTTCTACAAAACAGTTGAATTTTCAGCCAAATAGATAAGTTTTCAAAAAAAATTGTGAATCATTCACTCAAAAAAGTAGTTTGGATGAAAGTAGTTCAACTTTTAACCTAAGAGTATGAATTTTCATAATCATACTCAAAATCTGTGAAAATTCGTGGAAGCTTACTTGAAATTTCAGAAAAATAAATTTGGTAATTTACGAGAATTTATAGAAAAACTATTATTGTCTATAAACAACGGTTACAATCAATCAGCAAACCCTAATTAGTGATTATACGACAAAATTGAATTAAACCAAAAAGCGAAGAAACATATCCAGCTATTGGCGCAAAAAGTAATATAAATTTTATAAATAAATTAAGAATAATTTTCAACATAACTGATATTTCCTTCGTTCATATCCGCTATGTTAACACTGTACACATAACACATATTATTTAGTGTTTTACGTAATCTAATGAAGAATTTTTTGTAAATACTATCAGTTCAGCTAACGACGATTATTTGATGCCTGACTAAAACTCACTACTTAACATGAAAATCAAATTTATCAACCCTAATGGGTTAGCAATGCTTAAACATGCCAATTTCTGAAAACATTTGAAGTCCAGCCAATGACGCGCAAATATTACTCTTTCAGATTAAATCCATGTCCGTAAGTGACACACACCCATTTTTGTTAACAACAGGGACATTGAGTTTTGCCCTATATATGAGAACCAACCATTTCAATCATCTTAACGTATGAAATTAAAAAGAGCAGTACAAGTGTTCAATTTTAGTATTTTGCGTCACTTGCACCGAAAAAACGATATTCTAATTTTAATAATTTCCCACTAAGTTTAAGAATACCTGCAACTTAAATAGGCGCCAAGAATATTTTCTTAATATACGATGAAGGCCCTCTTCCCTTAAGAATATATATTCTTGTCTAATTGTAAGAATTTCCCACTAAGTTGAAGAATATTTGCAACTTAAATAGGCGTCAATATATTCTTAATGTACAATGGAGGCCCTCTCACATTAAGAATATATATTCTTATCTATAAGATAATAAGGTACAGTTAATCTTAGACTATAGTAAGATTTGAATACTTTGCATTGCAAAAATATTTTTGTGGTAAATAATACAATATAAATTATTATTAAATGTATTACATTGCAATTTTACGTTATATACAACACACAAATGAAAATATATAATGTATATATAGTTATAGATCTATATATATTGTAGCAGTCTTATTCAATTTTATTTTATTTCACTGTAAATAACAGAAAGTTTCAGTCAATTGTTAACTGTAGGTACTGTACAACTTATACGTGACAATTACAAGAAAAGCTTCGAGAAATTGATGTAAAAAATAGCAAAGAAAACTTATATTTTTACAGCCAATGCTTGAAAGTAATATAGGTATTGTCATCGGCTCCTGTACAAGGGAAACATGGATAGAACGACACTAAACTATACGACACTAAACAAACACTTCAAATTCGTAAAATTTCAAACTGAAATATATATTGCATTTTCAAAAAAATAGTTGAATTTTCAACCGGAAAAGATTTTCTAACCAAAGAGATGAATTTTGAACACAAAAAGATGTATTTTCGAAAAAAAATATTAATAATTTTGAACCAAACGATTTCATAAACAATAAAATAGATGAACTTTCCAGTAAAACAGAAGAGTATTCTCAAAAATAGGCAAAGATTCAACCAAATAGTAATATTTTCAAGCCAAAAAGACGAATTATTTCAAAAACAGTTGAATTTTCAACAAAAAAGTTACTTTTCAATCAATCAAGATGAATTTTCAACCAAGAAGTATAACTTTTCTACCATGAAAGATGAATTTTTTAACGAGAATGATGACTTCAACGAAATAGCTGAATGTTTTAAAAATAGTTAGGTTTTTTTACAAAATAGTCCAATTTTTTCAAAATAGTTCAATTTCTTAAAAAATAGTTGAATTTTCAGCACACAAAGATTTATTAAACAGTGGACTTGAAATTGGAAAAAATGAATTTTTAACAAAAAAGATCATTTTCAATCTAGAAAGATGAATTTTCAAGAAGATAGTAGAATTCTCAATGAAAAAGTTGAGCTTTCAACACACATGAATAATTTTGTACCCAAAAAGATGACTTTTTAACAAAATATATACATTTTCTACCAAATGGTTGAATTTTTAACCAAAAACTGTATCTTGAACACGTAAGATTAGTTTTCTAACAAAAAACACGACTTTCCAAGAAAATACATGAATTTTCAAATTTTTGTTTTCAATTTGAACGTCAAGAAGACGAATTATCTACAAAAATGTACACTTTCAACCCAAAAATATGATTTTTCAACCAAAAAGTTTAATTTTCGACCAAATAATTCAACTGTCTACCAAACTGTTGAATTTTTAAGCTAAAAAGATGAATTTTCTACACAACAGTAGAATTTTGAACATAAAAGTTAATTTAAAAGCATAATAGTTGACTTTTCAAGTATAAAAAATTATTTTTTTGTCAAAACAGTTCATGTTTAAGTCAAATAATGGACTTTTCAACCAAAAGAGATGAATTCTCAACGAAGCATATAGCAGTTAATATTTCAACTAAACAATTGCTTTTTCAACCAAGAAGGATACATTTTCCACCAAGAAGATTAAAATTCTAGCAAGAAAGACGAATTTTGAACAAAATACATGAATTTTCAACCAAAAAGTTGAACTCTGAACTAAAAAAGATAAAATTTTAACCAAATAGTTAAATTTTTAACTGTAAAAGATACATTTTCAACCAAAAATGGAATAGTTTTATTATCAGTTGAAAAAAGTTTATTTTCAACCAAACATGAAACGAATTTCCATGAATATAGTTAACTTTTCAACCAAAGAGATGAACAACTTTAACTAAAAAAATAACTTGTTTACAAAATAGTTGAATTTTTGATAAAAAGATTACTTTTTTAACAACG
>CAKNXH010002444.1:430546-441537 GCA_932178445.1 Andricus quercusramuli
CGATTATCGCAATTATCGTATCGTATCGTATCGCAATTATCGTCTATCGCGGCATCACTACCTGATACCCTAACAAAAAAGAAATTTAAAAAAATTATGAGTGCTTTTTTTTTATAACTGCAAGTTGAAATGCTTACATTATTAATATAATGTTCTTCATAGTGTAACTAAATGTAATAGAATGAGTTCTGGAAAGTAGATCGATATCTGTCAAATGCAATTTCACTATGTATGTATGGTGAACTACATAAGAAAAAATGTTTATATTAATGAAATCCTAATTTTCGATGTTGATGACTTCGTTATAGGAATAATTCCTGACAAAATTAATTATGATTATTTAATATTACGTTCATTCTACTACACCTTTTCAATTAGTTATGAGTACAATTTTTGTCATGATATATCGACAATTTTATTTTAAAAATCCTACATGATCGAAGTTTCACATGAAGATCGTGTGTAGGTACAGCGAAATTCGGTAAGCGTAGAACAAATATTATAGCAGGGCAACTGTAAAGCGTTGGCTTGGTTCACGAAAATTCTGTGAGCGTAGATAAACTATTTTTGGTGTGCCTTAGACACTTCGTTGAAGGAAATGTTATGCAAAAGTAACAAAACTTGCTTTTTATAGCTCATCAATGAGGTAATAAATAATAATACTGGGAAAAATCTGTGGTAAAACATTTTCACCGACATTTCAAAAGTACGTTTGATTGATTCAATTTTAATATTCATTTTAATTTATTCATTTAGTATAAATCGAGACCTGACATTTTTTCCATTTTTCAACGAACGCGCTTAAACTTATAGACACTTAAAATGAGTAAATCTCTCTTTTTGCAATTCCATAATTTTTGCTAAATATTTAAAACATCCAACGTAATTTCAAGATTCAAGTTAAAAAACGTAATTGAATGATGAAGAAAAGTTCAGTTAGCCCAAAAGCCTAATGTCGTCGAAAACTTTAACGTTAAATGCCAGACCAATAAAATATTTCCAAAATTTATGGAAACTTTCTTGAAACTCATTTTAGTCAACTTTGTGAATACAATCGAATTTTTTCGAAATAATGACTCATTGAATATTCATATAATGTAACAGTACTGGATAGAATTCTTAGCGCACTAAAAAAACTCTATTGAAAACATGCTCCTCTTTTTTCGTGGATATATTTGCAAAAATTAAGTTGAAAAGATTGAAAAATGCTTAAAAAGTGTATGAAAGATCAACTTATTTGTCCGATGGTTCTCGAATCATCATAATAAATGTTGAAGCGTGCCTAGGACAAAAGTCCGTTCGTCCAGTGGTAATCGAACTTCTATTTATTGTTAGCGTATGGGAATAAAATACATTTTTCATGATAATTCGAGAACCAGTAAAGATTTCATAATGATCTTTGTATCATTTTTAAGAGGAGGTTTTAAACTTTAACTCAGCTACGTTTTAATTTTGTCAATTATTTTCCCTGAAGTCTGCAGAAAGTGGAAGTTGAGAATCGAAAATTTGTCAAAAACGGAAAATGGCTCCAAAAAAGAGGCATGTTTTTAATACGATTTTGTAGCGCTGTGATTATTCTGGCCGGTACTGTATACAAAACCCATAATGTATAATATGTAAAAAGAGATTTTTTTCTCATATTTCTCACGAAGTGAAAGAAATTTTCGCTTTAAGATTTTAGAAAATACTAAAAACAGAATTTCTTTATGTGAACATTTTCTCGATTTTACTCCATGCTTATTGGATTCACTTCTATCTATAATATATTATTTCTGTAATGTTTCTTTATCATTTGATATAATCATGATGCGAAATAAATATTCTCACGGTATAATCAGAATTTCGGAAGTAATACGAATCAGTAGTTGGAAATACCAGGTAATGTTCCTTGCCGTCTGGCATAGATCGTTGTAATTTGTAGGACCTTAATGCAGGGGCTTTCTATGCGAGGCGCTGAACTTGGTGATAAATGCATTTTGAACTGTAGAACGGGTATGAACGGGTATGCGTGGGAAACTACGTAATTCATGACAAATAGACGCAAAAGATAGTTCACTGAAGATCTGCATTGTTATAGGAAATGTTTAGGAAAATCCATTGAGAGAGAAAATACCTCAGTTGAGAATTTAATACTTCATGCATGGTTGAAATAAAAGAATACGAGTAATCGTGCAACGATTGATAGAAACAGAAATGCTGACAAATTTAAAATACAAGCGCAACTATTTCCAGAATCTAGATGAGACGATAATGGCTAGGTTCATTTTCACGTTGACAGAATTTTAAAGATATTGTCCATCTAGATGCATGAGGTCGTAAGCCACAAAGACAATAATTTTACTATAGAAACAAAAAACTTATATTAGGGTAAGGTTTTCATAAGAATGTCCTTCTCGGCGAAACAAGTTAGTGACTTATATGAGTGAAAAAATGTTTTCTAATGAATTTACAAGTCACACCCGTTGCATAAGTGGCCGTGCATAAATTATGTAACACTATATTGTGCACGCGAGACCGTGAAAACACTTCACTGCCTCGGTACACGTGATACTTCATGTAATAAGAGTATGGTTTCCGAGTTTTCTCATCATATTAAGTCTCAGGTTTGAGGTTAGTTCAAAGAAATAAGTACCGCATAGAACAGTGCGCAAGTTTCGAAGTAGCAAACGCGCATGCGGGCGCATTTCCCGTGGACATGAAAGTATACTTTATCGGCCTAGGCCGGTAAAGTACCCCAACAAAAACAAAGACCTACTTTGCTGCTACAAACCACGCCCAGAAAGCGAGGCAAACATACACGTATTATACAATAGTATATTGCGTGACGAGGGCCGAAAGGCAACGATTTCACGAGTGTGAAGTTAGCCGCCCGAGCGAAGCGAGGGCAGATGTCACACGAGTGAAGTCGTTGCCTCGGCCCGAGTCATGCATACAATTTTTCATCATATCGATAATCGAAAATTCGACTTGAGATGACTGTGGAGCGGGTCGACAATCTAATTTTTAACCCTAGGAAAGAAAGTGACAGATGACGCCACCATTTGCATTTATCTTTCACTTTCTTCCCTGGGGTTGAAAATTCGATTTTCGACCCGCTCCACAGGCGTCGAAAGTCGAATTTTCGATTGAGGTATGATGAAAAAGTTTTTTTCTGAGATTTTAAACAACGTACCACTCTTTTGCCGATCGGTAACTTTTGACCCCTCCCTCATCTTACGTAATAGTTTAGTAAAATCTCACAGTGTCTTATGAATAAACGTAGTGGTTCAACTTTTAACGAATTATAGTTGAATTTTCAACAAAGAAAGATGAATTCTAAAAAAATGTAATAGTTGATATTTCAAAAAAAAAAGATTTTCATTTTTAAACAGAGACAGTTGAATTTAACCAAAAAATACGAATTTTCAACAAAATAATTGAATACTTAATTAAAACAGATTAATTTCCAACCAAAACTTTGCATTTTTTATCAAAAAAAAATGTTTTTCTACTAAAAAACCAAAATTTTCAACAAAATACATAAATTTTCCACCAAATACTTTAATTTTCCATCAAGAAGATTAATTTTCTGCCAAAAAAGACAAATTTCTAACCAAATAGATCATTATGCAGTATTTCATCAGTATTTTAAAACATCCCGCAATGGTAAATTCATGAGACGAATATAAAACGTCAAGTTCGTAGCTGCAATAGCATTTTTTGGGAAAAGCAAGATATTTTTCAAATGAAAAAGATGAATTTACAACAAAAAATGGAATAGTTGAATTTTCAGTTAAATTAATGAATTGTTAACCAAGCACGTGTAAAAAATTATCGGGACAGACTTGCGTCTAGTTAAGGCACTGCCTAGACCGTCTAATCCAGACGGGCCTTTCGGACCCTAAGCAGGGCAAAAAATTTGTCTATCTAGCGTAAAAGTATAAGAAATAAAAAATGTACATTGAAAACAAAATTTGTTTCTCATCATCTAGGCAGTCTTTGAAATAATTGTTAAAATCTACTATCTGAAGTATATCTTCAAAAGACTGACTGAATAGCGTTAGATTAGCTCTTCCAGATTAGCGTTTGCCTTAGGAACACGTTTCACTTCTACTCAGCGCCATAAGAAACCGCCTTGACAGCAACACATTAGCGGTCAACGAAAAAGTTCATTTATAACCGGAAAAGGTTAATTTTTATTTAAAAAATGGCAATTTCAACCCAAAAAGATTAAATTTTTCACAAAGAGGATGAATGTTCAAAACAAAATTTGAATCAAATTGTTGAATTTTCTAGACAAAAAAACGAATTTTGAACAAGACAATAGAATAAAAAGTAAAGTATGAGACCACACAGCATTTTAGGTCCTACAGAAATTATAAAATTTCACATTTGTAAAATTAAATATTTATTTTCATTGACACATTTTATTTTATAGGTATCTAAAATCTAAACAAGAATTTTTGGGTAGGGGTGTTGCAAATCTCGTGGTATTTTACATCGGAGGAGAAATGTTGGAAAATTTCAAAATAATACCTCACGTAATTCGTTGCTGACCCCTTATTTGCTTATTCATTCATTATTATTTCGTGTGTTTATAATTAATACACTTTATATCGATACTCATAATAATACTAGGCACTACAGGAAGCACTACTGTGCGCTGGCGATCAGTTGTTAACAATACAATTTGTTCAATTTTTGTTTTTTATTGATATGATGACTTGAAAATAACTTACACAGAAATGGTTTTGACCCCACCCTCCCCATCCTAAAGGAATTATCGTAATTTATGCACGACCCCGAAGAATCATCTCAGACTAAGGTTAAAAAATGTTGTGGCTTACAACCTTATGAAACTAGATGGATGATAAGTGATATTTACTCACCTTTAAAAGTAACATACGTAATGTAAACAAAGAGAGCATTATTGCAATAATGTCTAAGTAAATTCTTGATTTGAAAATCACTAAAATTATATAATGATATTGCAATTAATAAAACACAAGCAATGTTTTTTCGCAAAGCAATTAAACTTTCTAAATGGGGTGAATATTGCGGATGAGTGCATTGGTCGCGATACAAGAATTATTCCTTTACAGAGGGTATCTTTTTTACAAACATTATTTCGAATTCATTTTTGAACCCCTGCGAGAATATGTAATTAAAATTCGCGTGGACCTGCGGTTATTATGCGGCGAAGCCGCTGACACGTGAAATCATGCAAAATGTTGGGCGTAAGAGCTACCGTGCACTGAGCAGTGCACGGTTAATGCACTGGAAGTGAAATAGCAGCTGTCGCATTTAAATTTTCGTGGTCCAAGTCCTCACTAGGAAATAAACCGTTAATTCGTGAAAAACCTATGGCTGGGGTGAGGTATGCTAATGCAATTGATAAAAACTCCTACGGTTAAAACAATCAAACCTTCTTTTGCTTTTTCTGGCCAGATATATGTGTGTATAAATGTACACGTGGTTTATGCGAATTTACCTACAGCGTATACGCATGGGTCTCGTCTAGTCAGGACCGATATTAGTATTCCGAATTGATTTAACATTGTTCACAGTGTAGATGTATGCGAATGCTTATTTGTCGATTAGTTTTATGAAGTTTTTACGTCTCACATGGATTATTAGGTCATGAATTCTATAAAAACGCTTTTTTGAAATGAAATTGATAAAAACGATGCGATTACCTGTTGAGAAGAAAGGATAGATCAATTAATACGGAACAAAATTAGCTGGAATGCCCAGACCCTGTGCTGGATTTGCTGTATAATTTTCAAGAAAATTAATGAGTTTTTAACTAAAAACGGAATAGTTACATTTCCAGTCGAAAAAAATCATCCTGACATTCCATGACTTTCCTTGACAACTTTAAAATTCGCTGACTTTCCCTGACCTTCTGGAACTCCCTGACCTCCATCAACCCTGTAATATTCACTTCGTAAAAGTAGGTTTAGTTTAGTTGGATACGAAGGACCGAATAAAAAAATATTATAAGAGACGGGGACGAAATGTCTTACTTTATATTGAACAAAACGTCATTTTTTATTATAATCAAAAGAAAGTTCAAGATTGTCTTGTGAAATGAAAATCATCTTCACTAGGCTGAGAGCTCTAGCTCCTCGATTCTCCAGAGCCTCTCTCATTACGAACTTTCTTTGCAAGTGGTTAATGAGCAATTCGTTATCTAAATTTATAATCTATTTTTAAGAGGACATGAAAGAAAGTTCTTTCAACCGAATTTTGACCCAACAAAGAGGCTTGTCCCGGGACGATGTCCATTGTCACTTGGATTTATTTTATGCCCTCCTGAAAAATTCATCGCCTTCCAAGGAAAAACTTTCCAGTTTCGAGATAAAAAGCATCCGGACGATGTCCGGAGATAAAATCTCGCTCTTTCTTAATAAATGAACTATCGTCAACGAGTTCTCGACGTAACGCCGCGCACCGTTCCTGACAGAATGAGTGCTCGCTTCATTCTCCCTGAAGGAAGCTTCCATCTCGACTGTGCCTGATTAAAAGTAAACGAGAACGTAATCTCGAATTCGTTACATCGGAGACCCTCGGTTCAGCATTGTCCGATGAGATGGAGTCGTCGAGAGAAACGAAACCTACGAACCTTACTTTCGTATATATACATATACATATACATATATATATATATATATATATATACTTCTCTTTACCCTCTAATCACCCCCAAACCCTTAACCTACCACAAACGATTTCCTACTTTTGTCGTTTGTTTCGGCGGGCCGCTTTTGACGATGTCATTTTTCACGTGCTTCGGGAAAAAGTTAGATCGCCCTAACCGAGCAAATAAATTCTCTGCAAAACCCGCTTTCCTGGCAAACTTCTTCTTTCATACCCGCAAGCTTTTTTCTGTACCTAGAACAAATTAATACTAGTCTCTCAGTAAAAGCCACTCTCTCTGAGAACTGAGGTCGTTTCTTAACTGATGTCAGCTTCGATTAGATTTAATACTCCAAGTTATGAGAATTTAATAAATTATTCGTTCAGCAGGGAGAAACTAAATAGATTATTAAACAAACTTACTGGTAATTGAAGTTCTATCCTAATTGTATGAAGCGCTCCTTTCAAAATAAGCAACATACGAAAAATTCCGAAATAATAGACGCTGCCGCAATGTTAATATTATATTATATTACATAAACTTACTGGTTAAGACAATGAAATCCTTGCAGATAAGGAATAGAATGATGATCTTTATTTTTTCGAGATATATACAGCGATAGAGAATTGAAAAATAATTTTTGAAGATTTTGATGAACGGTAACTGGGAAATGTTTGCAATATATTTACCTATATACTAAGCAGTGAATTCTCTGAATTCCTTGAATTCCCTCAATTCCTTGAATTTTCTAAATTCCTTACATTCAGTGAATTTCCTTGCATTCCATGAATTACTTGAGATCTCTGAATTTCTTGACATTTCTGCATTTCTCGGAATTTCTGCATATTTTGAATTCTCCGAAATCTCTGAATTCCTTGCAATCTCTGAATTCTTTGTATTTACTGAATTCCTTGAATTCCTATTATTTTCAGCATTCATTACGTTCTGTGAATTCCTTGCATTCTCTTAATTCCTTGAATTTTTCAAATTTTTCGAATTCCTTGAATTCTCTGCAATCCATGTATGTATACCATTGAGCCATTTGCATTTCGGGGTAGGCATGACATTACCCGATTCGGGTAGTGTTTCTAGGTGGATAGTTTCTTGTAGTAAATAAAAACAAGTGTGGGCTCACCACACCCACGACGAGCCAACAGCACGCAGTATGGTATTCCCGAACGGTCACCCATCCAAGTACTAACCGCACCCAACACTGCTTAACTTCAGTGATCTAACGAGAACTGGTTTTTTCAGCGTGGTGTGGCCGTTGGCCATGAATTCTCTGAATTCCGTGAATTATCCGAATTCCATGAATTCTCTGAATTCCTTGAATTCTCTGAACTCATTGAATTCTCTGAATTCCTTGAATTCTCTGAACTCATTGAATTCTCTGAATTCCTTGAATTCCCTGAACTCATTGAATTCTCTGAATTCCTTAAATTCACTCAAGTAATTAAATTCTCTGAATTCCTTCAATTCTCTGAATTGCTTAAATTCCTTGCATTTTCTGGATTCCTTGCATTCTCTAAATTTCTTCAAATTCCTGAATTCCTAAATTTCTTTCAATTTCCTGAAATTATTGAAATTACTGATTCTCTTGAACTTCCTGAATTTCTTGAATTCTTTGAAATTATGTAATCGGACCTCTACGGACCAAAAGGGGATAAGCGTGGATTCAGCCTGAGAAGTATTGTCCAGAAAGTCAATATTGAAAATCATTCAAATTTCAATTTGAAGCACTGATACTTGTATAGAATTTCTAGGCGAATTTTTTTTTCTTTAGAAAATATTTGTAGGTTCTACAGTTTTTGATAGAATTTATAAAAACTAGATTTGTCGAAAACAAAAAATTTAAATGTTCTTCACTTCAACTCGCCCTAATGTAGTCAATTCTCAAAATTTTTAAATCTTATGAACACTAAATCACATTTTTAAGTCTTCTGAAACTCATTTTTAAGTCTTCTGAAACTAGTTAAGGAAGAAAAACGCAAATATTTTGATAAACAAAAAAGTTGTTAATTTTTTGTCAGGCTTTGCAAAAATAATGAATTTCAACCTTCAAGCGCTTCGTTTATCGAGCAAATTTCAAGCAACGGAAAACTTGCAGTGAAAAAGTTGTTGATTGAGATACGAAGAAGTGTTCTGGAAAGTTTTAGCTCAATCGGATTAATGGTTAAAAAATTATAAATGTTTGAAATTGCAAGCGGCAGTCTTAACGCTGCCCTATTTGACTTGAATTCCAGATCGTCCGCTGGAACACTTCCGTAGCCGAGGAGGCACGTGCATAGGGCGGCGCTAGATTTCCGCTTGCAATTTAAAACATTCATAATTTTTTAACCATTAATCCGATAGAGGTTAAACTTCTCAGAAAACTTCTTCCGATCCTAATCAACAACTTTCTTACTGAAATTTTTCCGTTGCTTAAAATTCGCTTGATAAACGAAGCGCTTGAAGGTTGAAATTCATGATTTTTGCAGAGCCTCACAAAAAAAAATTAACAACTTTTTTGTTTATCAATATATTTACGCTTTTCTCCCTGAAATACTTTCAGGAGACTTAAAAATGTATTTAAGTTTCGATTAAAATGATAAATTCTGGAAATTGACTAAGTTAGCGCGAGTTGAAGTGAAAAAGGATTGAAATTTTTTGTTTTCGACAAATCTAGTTTTTGTCAATTACTTCAATAACTGTAATACCAAAAAATATTTGCTCAGAAGAAAAAAGATGCACCTTGAAATTCTCTACAAGTATCAGGTCTTCAAAAAAAAATTCGAACGATTTTGAAAATTGACTTTCTGGACAGTATTTCTCAGGCTGAATTCACGCGTATCCCCTGTTGATCCGGAGAGGTTCGATTCTCTGAGCTCCTTGGATTCTCTTAATTCTTTGCATTTTCGAAATGGCTTGAATTCTCCGAATAGTTTGAATTCTGGGAATTTCTTGAATTCACTGAATTGCTTGAATTCTCTGAATTTCTTGAATTCTCTGAATTCCTTCAATTTTCTGAATTACTTGAATTCTTTGAATTGCCTGATTTCTCCGAATTGCTTGATTTCCGTGAATCGCGTGTATTCACTGAATTGCTTGAATTCTCTTAATTTCTTGAATTTTTCATTTATGTGTGAAAAAATTGTTTTCAATCAAATTAATAGTTCAATTTTCGAACAAAGAGACGCATTTTCATTTAAAGAATTAATTTTCAACTAAAAAATATCAATTTTTAAAATTTTCTACAAAAAAAGGTCAATTTTTAAGCTAAAAATATAATTTATTCAACAAAAAAGTTAATTTAACAAGCAAAATATTCTAATTTTCAATTAAAAAGCATGACTTTTCTATTAAAAATAGAACATTTAATTTTTCAGTTAACAAATTTCATTTCAACAGATAAAATAGAATTTTCAACAAACAAATTAATTTTCAGCAAACTACAAGTAGTTCAACTTTTTACCAAGCAGTGGAATTATTAGGCAAAAAAAGTTCTTAACGTAACATGTAATACCTAGTAGATATTTCAATCAAAAAAGATTTTGATTTTCGACAAATTTTTAATTGAAGAGGTGAATTTTCAACACTGAACAAAAATTTTTCACTAAAACGTGTATTTTCAACCCAATAGTTGATTTTTGTAGAAAAATGTTTGAATTTTCAATTCAAAAAGACAAATTTTCTACAGGACTTTTGAATTTTCAATCAAGCAGAATGACTTTTTGATGAAATTATTGAATTTTCTACAAAATCATGAAATATTTAATGAAACAATGAAATTATAATTAAACAAAGATGAATTTTCTCCCAAAAATATACACGCGAACTTGGATTTCAAGAAACTTGATGCATGACTTGATCACTCATGCGTGACAAAACGGCAGCGTAGCGAAAAAGCGCTGTACCCTAACGGCCTAACAGGATAAATGCGTCACGTTGCGTCAGTTCACTCTCAGTTCGCAAAGCTGTTTCGAACAATAAGGCTAGAAGTTATGAATGCCATAGTACAAGAAATCGTCGAAAAAAAGTAGTGATTTGTTTTTGGATGCTGAATTCGGGTCACGAAGGAATAATAAGGAGACCCTAATGAAAGCCCGACGTCGTATCTACGTCGGATCCTAATAGTTTCCTGCGTCGTAGCCGACGCCGTAACCCACGTAGGATGCCACGTCGGATCCTGATAGTTTCTGACGTCGGAAACAACGTAGGAAATGTCATCGAGTATTAGGATCGTTTCCTACGTCGGAAACTATTAGGATCCTAATAGGATCCAACGAGATTTAAAAAAAAATCAAATGTTTATGGAATAATAACTGTTAAATACTTAATTCTCAATTTATAGAAAAACAATAATACATTTTTTTATTTATGTATATAGTGTATA